>QYTT01057027.1:0-16438 GCA_006980735.1 Dasypogon diadema
CACCAATTTACTACTCGACCAACAACGGGCACATGCCTAAGAATACCTTCCTGCCACAGTTTTTCTTCAGTTTCACGTTGTAAATCAGCTGTTGCTGCTTCAATACCCTAGAAAAACAATAAGGTAATATAATCTGGAGGCCACATAGAGGTGCCGTAGTTTTAACTATTTTGAAAGCATTCCAGTTCAGTAATTATTTTAATAAACCACTAAAAAGACATGCTTTTTGTTTAACTTTAATTCTTCATAATTCTACCACTTTTTATTTTTCCAGGAATATTCTTTGTTACCATAGAATTGGGATACAGAATAGGGTCCGACTTCGGATGGGTTATCTCGAAATGAAGAGCGATAGGTGGATACTTGCCGTATATCAAATTAAACCGAATTCCAAATTACAACAAGTAAGTGCATAACTGTAGCTTTCTTTACAAATTTGTGGATTTATGTGGTAAAAAGTAAAAAAAAATGCGCAAATTTAGTTTTGGAAATTCGTAGCTCCTAGAAGAAGAGTTGCAAGAGAGCAGTCATTTTAAAATTAATAGTATTGTCTACGATATGATTTTAGAAAATCTTAAGACATTGATGCCGACGATTTAGAGTTATTCTCTTAAGTTTCCTGGCATTATATCTGTTATAACAAGACAAGACAAGGGACTATGATAATGGAAATTGGAAATATTCTAAGAAATATCACTATTAAAATAAGGTTCATGTGCCCGCTATACTTATTGATACATTATCTGCACCCAATCAGCATGCTGTTTAAAATTGCTCGCTATTTATTGATATCCTACATTTTATACACTTTATACACTTGTTGAATGCAAAATTTGCTCAAATAAAACAAAGCAGAAAGGCCTGGAAACCTGAGCGATCAATGAAGTAAACCATTTCGCGACAAACGTGAGGGTTCAGATCTTCAGACCTTACTGTTGATACAACATGAATCATATGACTCTATTTAGTCACTGGATGGCCTGGACAACAACACTTACAAGTACACATAAATGAATAAAAACACCGGAAAAATAACTCTTTCCTTAAAAACATAATAATAAAATCCATGCAAAAAATCCTTAATCTTACCTTCTTTACGATTTCTGACATAGAGTCCAATACCCTTGAATTCTCCTGTACATTTTTCCCAACAGAAATTACTAACTCCAAAAGTTCTTCCACGTCTGTGTCATGCGTTACCATACCAAAACGTACACAAATAAGGCCATCAGGTCCTTCACCAAGTGAAAAAGCACTATCTGTAGATTTGAGTGCATCCACCAAATCCACATTTAATTTATTAAGTTCTGTCTTAGCTTGATCTGTAAGTAGAGTTTCCCAACCTTCCGGCACGAATCGGACACCACCCATTCCAGCCCAATCAGGCAAATGTACTAACCTAAGAACTTCGCTTCTGTCCACCAATTTCATAAATGTCGCTTTGTGTTTTATTGTGGCTCGCAAAATATCGACATGTGATTCTAGGCAATGCGCAAAATTTTCCAAGTGTTCAGCCGTAGGAGGCTGTTCACCTAAGCCAAGTTCGAGTGGACAAAATCGGATGCAAGTTCCATGCAATTGATGCTCTACAATTTCAAAATCCAACTAGAATAAATTGAAAAAATAAGAATTTGGTTTATCTCTGGATGAAGGCAGTTACAGTTGGACAATCTCGTTGCATGATTTGTCCTAACCAAGAGTTAAGTCGATCGAAATAGGCCGCATTTGCTACTTTTTCTATGGATTTGTTTATTATCGCTTGGGTGAGGTCTTGGTTTTGATCACCGGTTGAAATTGCATTCGAAACCTCCGATTCCGAAATAAAACTACCATCAAATTGGAAAACGACGACAGGCACTGCTGCTTCAAAGAGAACCTTAAATTTCAAAAAGCTATTTCATTGTAATGAGAGTAATTTCAAAATTTGCTCACGTTAACATCTAAAGGCTTGTGTGTTACATCGGGTAAGGAAATTCCCGACTGACCGCCTGGCTGACGACTCTATAGGATATTTCGAAGTGAAGTGTAAATTTCTGGGATTAAATCACAATTATACCAAAACTCGGAGTCCATCACATTTTGAAACTATTTCGTACAAAATACTGCAAGTCTGGAATGCTAAGAGAATTTTTTCGGCGATTAACTCTCTGCCCAATGCTTGTAAACTCGTCCACAAAGAAAGGGCAGTAAGCCGTCGAGACAATATCGGATCGGATTCGCAAGCAGTTAACGTCGCATTTTGGAACTGCCTGTGCAACAGCTGAAATGAAAAGTTTAACACCTTTTAACTTTTCAATTACGCCTTACTTACAGTAATTGGTAAACTCGGCACTCCAAGCCAACTGCCCAAATTCACTGTTATTGAATCGACTAAAGAGCTTATCTACGAAAGAAAAATATACAACAAAATCCGAGAGAATCTTAAAACTTCAATTACAGTTCCAGGACCTTGGGTGACAGCCAGAGCAGCCAAGTTATGCCCAGTTGCATGCAACCAAATGTTATTTTCCTTACAAATTTCGCTAAGACGACTTAAATTGTCTACAAAACCGCACAGAGAAGAAGCCACATCAGCTAACACGAATAGGGGGGTCCGGTTAGCATTTAAGTCAGAATGAATCTGTTTCTGCAGATTGCTTAAGTCCATTGTGCCAAAAGTCGGAGAGGTCGGTATAAACCTTATCGATTCTAAGGGGATGCCTAATTGACGACAAGCGAATTGCAAGCGGATCGGTGTAGTATTTTCTGAAATGTACAGACAAGGATTAACTAAGGCAGGAATTCCACCCTCCAGGTAACCGGGACACCGCGATATAATTGATAATCGGACCGCCCTCAGTGTTGCTTCTGCGTTGTCTGTGTGGTAGCTGGCAGCAGCATCAATATAGCGGAAAAGACTGCCTAACCACCGGGAAGTATCGCCTGATATATGCCCAGTAACGCGGGACAGGTGTTGTCGATCCAAATGGCTCAAGTATGCCACTAGGCTGTGAGAAATTAGCGCCAAGTGTGACACATCATCTAGGGCGGGCAGGGGGAATTCAGGATCCTCGTCTGAATCCGAATATGCCACTAATGCTTCCAAATTTTTTAATATATCCGAAGGAGACTTTCTGTTTGGATGTAGCAAAGTAGACGCTGGAGGAGGGCTTGGAGGTTTGTCGTCATTTGCCTCGTCAGTATTTTGATTAATTCGAACATTTTCTAATCGCTGCAATGTCTGGGATGTTCGTAATTCTAATTCTGCAAGACCCGACCGGATCTACAAGGCCAGATATCAGATATTAGATTAAAAATTTATGACATAGATAAGCGGCATTTTACTTACACTTGAGGCTGCAATTTCTGAAACTCTTTCACCATTTGAATTCTCTGCGGCATTCTTATCATTTGGTACAGACATAATTTTATCTTACGTGTGGTAAATAAAACTGCTCAGATGAGAATTTCCTCGCGTATTTTCAACAATATAAAGAAAAATGGGCTGAAGCAGCTCCACTTTGTTGTGTTGTCAATTTTTTGACAGTTTAGGTTGTAATCACCTGTCGGACATTTTGTAGACATTTAACAGTCTGCTATCGTCTCCATCTGAGAGTGGAGTGAATCAACTTTTTTAAAATTATAGATAATATTACCAGAATACTCATTATTATCAATTATTATTAAACCAATGTGTACATTTGTGTTCAGGAACTTGTTAAAAGTAAATGTTTTCGTTTTCAACTTAGAAATATTTTTAAAACAATTGTCGACCTGTGTCGAATAAAATTTAGTCGAACAGATAGGTGTCGCCAATGTAATGCCTGCTTTGATATTTAAAACTCTCGGTAAAGTGAAGTAGGGGTCGATATATGCGACAAACTCATTCATGAGTATATGACAACTTCATTTATTTTATGGAAAAATCCATCCGTATTGGAATAGGCATAATTCCCTTTAATTTGATGTATCCAACTACCACCTTTCGTTTTCAAGATAACCCGCTCCGAAGCCGACCTTATTCTGCATGCCTTTCTATGAATAATGAGAACGGATATTCCCGGAACAATAAAAAGGGGATAAATTTATAATTCTTTATTGCATAATTTCTTCTTTTTTTGTCAACAACATGTGTTATGTAACATTTAAGAATCTTAAAATGATTTTTAAAAGTTTCTTTGGACTGCATGAAAAAGATTTTCTACACAGTTTTAGTGTTTGTTATATACACGTAACATAAGGCATTTATGTAAATAACGAAGGATTTTCTGCTACTACACTTAGGGTATAATATATGTACATGGAATTCTCTTACCTAATAAATATGTAATCTATGTTTGTTATCACGCTTCATGAATGAGTTCTTTTCAAATTAATTTTAAATGGCAAAGGAATTGATTGATGTTGTCAATAAATATTAGTCAATATCGTATATATCATGGGCTCTGTTCAAGATTACAGTTTCTGCAGTCGACTTAAATCTCTACACGTGTAATTAACTATGTAGATTCTGACATTTTTTGAAGATTCAAATAATTCAAATAATTTATTATCTAGGTGCTGAAGATTACAATATCTTATATAGCGCTACTCAATAGGAAATACAATTCAGGAATAATATAAGAGATAGAACAAAAAGAGAAAAGAAAAATAAGAAAAAGCAATAATAATAATATTGAATGGAAAAACATAAGCAGGAGAATAATAAACAGAAGATAAAGACTACAAACTAAGATTACAAATGAATTTAAGAAAGATACAGATAATGACACGTATAGCATTCACAAACACAACTACAATTCAATACCCTTGATCAGCCTGCAGAACACCCTGCCGGACCCATCAGCCTGAATGCAGCTAGGAAGAGAGTTCCACCTTCGAATAGCCTGAACAAAGAAAGAACACTCTCCAAAGCGAGTATTACATCGTGGCATAAGGAGCCGAAGACCTCTGTTAGATCTCAAGAACCCTAACTTTTCGTATAAATAACCCGGGCTCTTAGCATGTATCACTTTGTGAAGGAAAGCGAGCTCATGCCTTGCCAAATAAATCCCAATGGATGTACCAATAAACGAACCAACGTATGCGTTGCTGTAAATATACCTAATTACATCATTAAATGCTAAAGATTAAGGGCCTGTTCGAGAATTCAGTTTTTACAGTCGTCTGCAATTTCTATGCGTGTAGTTAACTATATGTAAATGAAGAAGTTCTTCGAAAATAACGGTAATATTTAACAGGAAGTATTCCTTTTATAGAGGTTTCCTGCAAAAATTCTCATTTAAATAATTAAAAACAAATAAATTTGACGGGCAACTTACCGATGAAACTCCTCTTTTACACAATTGTCAAATTCCAGTACTCAGCTGACAAAAAACAATAATAATTAAAATAATATAAATCTAATAACTTAAAAAAAATCATTTTTAAAACAATTTTACATCAACTGAAATTAAATTCTACGTTTACTCTTTTTAATGCATTGACTTAAAAAAAAATTATTTTAAGTATTTTAAATGCAGTTGTTACGTCAATTCTGTTTGTAATGCTCCTGTAAGTAAATACAGAAGCACAGAATAATAAAAAAATTTAATAGTAACCAAATAAATGAAGCTTACAGTATAAAGCGTTATTGAAATTTTTATAATCTTTAAAACTCTCCTTGCTGCTAACACCATCGTAATTAAATTGCATTATTATATTATTGTCAGAAAAATGGTTCAAAATTTCTGGAGTGAATAAGAAATTTTGCAAATTTAAAAAACTTTTTCCAACTATAAATCCTTTCTTTTCGTCTGTCTCTGTGATAATTTTAATAGGAACACAAGCAAATATGCAGCAATAGGTAGTTGTTGGCATTGGAGTCTATAGGAAATTGAGTTACCATTTTAATTCTCAATTCTTCTAATTCTGACTTTCTATTTTTGAAATATTTTTATAGTGGTTCAGATAATTTCGGCTTGTGAAGTCATCATCAGATCGCAAATTTGAAATTGATGTACTGTAAGTGACTATTTTATCTGTTGTTTTACCGACTTGGGTACATTTATATTAACTAGGAGACCGCTGTGCAATTGCACAAATTGAAGGTATATGAGTGACATAACGTTTTTATATGTTCCCTCAATTTGTACCTTAAATTTCAAAGCGCGTTTTTTTCAGAGGTGTCCCTTGTAGGCCTAATCCTCCCATGCAAGCAAGCAGTAAAAAGACACCTGCAAAATATTTTACCATGCAGAATAATGAAATGAGAAAAAGTTCCAATAAATCCATACTTATCGGTGGCACAAACCAAACTTAACACCACAGTTACCCAGGAACGCAACCCCAAAGTAATGAACACAACCCCGAATTGATGCGGATTAGTGTTGCCATTATAAAATTTCAACAAAAGCTCGATGAAACACCATATAAAAAAAGTGGCTGAAATACGGAACCGGGAGCTTTCTTTGTATAATTAATATATAGATATATGGCCAAGAATAGGCCACAAAGACTATATAGAACTTTAGAATAGTGGAAGTCCATCAATTCCTAAATATAATAATATTTTCAGTTCATTTATTTATATCTTACATGGTAAGGGAGACACGGAACTACCTCTTTCTTTGAATTATTAACTACTTCGTTTGGAATGGGTGAATACTACCACTCTTTTCACTGAGGAATTCATAAATGAATATTTCACAACTTAACTTACCGAAAGTCCGATTGGGTTCTTGGAAAAGGTGAATAGAAGTAATACGGACGAGATAAACGTGAAATTAGCATCAAGAGGATGCTCTATCCGGACAATCACAGCCGAACCATTTCACTTATAAGAAATTAGGAGTTCCCAGTTGATGAGGTGGAAGTGTTACGTATAAGATTACATACTTCATTCTGTACGTTTTTGAATGCTTATGAATTTTAATGATTATGAATTGTATTTCTGAAATGTATACATATTAGAATTGTATTTTGATTTCAGTTATATTGCATATGCCTTATCAGTCGGTTAGTTCCTATCCAGTACAGGTCGCAGCGATTTAATCATGGGGATCCTTTTCTAATTTACTTCGATATTCTCTCCAAACCCATTGGCGGACTGGTTCCAAAAATATTGCTTGCAAGACCTGGTCATACTGTAAATCTACCATTTTTACAAAAAAGGAAAGAACTGTGGATACATGTGCTACATCAGATTAAATGGAAACTTATTTGTTAATTACAGCTTTTTCGGGGAAATTTGCTTATAAGTATGTAAAGAAGAAAGGGTAAAAAAGGCACAATTTTGAATATGAAAATTCGTAGCCCCTAAACGAAGAGGAGTAGAAGAGTGAATATGCATTCATTTAAAAGCCACTAGTGATCTCTACGATGTGAAATTAGACTTAAATAACTTTCAAGAAATATTGTTAAAATTATGTTGTTTTTTTTTTCAATATCTTTTTGATTTCCTTAAAACCCAAAGCGTAGGTCTTCTGGAAACTAACTAATATTCATTATGTTTTGTTTCATCAAAATTAAACAAGCATACTTCTAAACCTTCTCCAAAAATTGAATGTTTTACCTACGTCGGTCGTTTGAGAAAATACTGGCAGCTGGCAGTTTTTACTTACTTGTCTTGTCCTCCTTGTTTAATGGTCTAAAGATGGAATACAAACTTTTCGGCAATATTTAACTTAAATTTATGAATTTAATGTTTTCTTTGAAATATGCAGAAACTAAGGCATATTCATTTTCATAGAACCTGATAAATAAGAAAAGTTCCTAGGAAAGTCTAGGGAATTTCTAAATCGTAAAATAAAATACACCTTTTTTATTTGGTAATGTGACTCAGTCCTAAATAAGAACAAATCATTGGTGTGTTGAAAGATTATTCCAAAATAATTTCGAATTAATTCTGTAATTGTGCAGAATTTCGTTGAAATTGGATAAACAGAGCTTGTTCTTATTTTGTATAATGCGAGACACTTTGATGAGCTTCTGTAGCAGGCACACTCGTTCGTAGCTTCAATGACTCTTGTTGTTTTCGAAAATCGCTACTATTGTGAAATAATTTGCTAGTGAAACTTTAACAAGTGTAAAGCCAAATTTATAATGAAATTAATTCTCAGTTCTATCAAATGTTTTCATTCCATCAAAAGTTGGAACTAAATTTCAATTAGTTTACCAAATAACAAAACGTGGGGGTAGTTGTTTTATTTGTGATCAAATTGCTATTGGGCTTTCCAGGGTCTGCAACGTCTTTACACGAAGTATGCTTTTCAAAACAAGTTTTTGGCACTTTAGAAACGTGCTCTGTGTATAAGTTAACAAAACTTGAAAGTAAAGCACTTGCCATGCCATTTTTTCCTGAGTTCTAATAAATTAGAAAATATGACTTTAATGCGGTGTAACGTGACGTACGTATCCGTGAACATAAAAATCGCAATAAACTTACTTCCATTTCTGTAATTCGCTGGGGTTGTGTAAAAGTTTCACCATTTTGTTGTAGTTCCACAAGAAGCGAATAATTAATGTGTACGTGAATCCTAAATCAATTTCTTTTCAAATACCAAAGGGTTTTGTTTTCTTTGCTGATGTATTTCGGACCATCTGACTCGTTGTATTGATAATGTAATTTTGGTCCCAGTTGGGAAGAATATACAATCTTTGGAACTTAAACAAATCACAGAAATCTTCAGAGTACCCACTGCAAACAAGAACAACACAATGATTCAAAAGTACAACGTCTACCTGAATTTAAGTTCCGTCAAGTAAATAATTTTTAAACTTCCACTTTGCAAACTTTTCTCAAAACTTCCTCATCACTTATTAATCAAGCAGCGGCAGCGGTCTGTTGTTAATGGAAGGGGTTTGATTGCAGTGTCTACCTTTAGAACAGAATTCTGTTCAAAAATTTATAAAGACAGCTTCAGAGATTGGCACTTTAAGAAATTTGTATTAATTTGGGTACGAATTTGCGTATTAATTTAGAATTGCTTAAAGCGACAAAATTTCGTTAGTGTTGCAGGGAGAGTTGTTTTGTTTTATAATGAGCAGAAAATTTGGCCTGGTTTTCTAATTTTCCAAGAAAATTTTTCGTCAGCTTAATAAGCTTTCTACGGGATTGATTTTTGCTCTCAGATGTATAATACTAATTATTTTGTGGTAAAGATAATTGTAATTAATTTAAGAATTAATTAGTATTATGTAGGTGAGTAATTTGTGAGTGACAGGTAAATTATATTCATGAATGAAAACGTTGAAGCTAAAGTAATGATTTTGACAGCACTTTAATTCGTAGTATTAAATAACGCTGATTAAATTTATCAACAGTAACAAACTCTTTGTGGAAAGTATAATAAGATTAAAATTCTCATATACGTATTCACTTCTTACGCGCTATAAATACAATTTGAGAGCAAAACATATTAACAGGTCACGTTAGGTATCAGCACTACTTTGCATTTTGATATTCCTTGGCAATCAATCGCGTCTTCAATATTTTTAATTTAAATAAAGAACAAATTCCAAATCCTGTAGTCCTTTATCATTTCTCTAGGCCTAAAGATTCATACTTCGCCCACAATAATCGAAAATAGTGATGAAATTTGGGTCGTCAAAACATCGATATAACTATTGAGACTTATTTTTTTTTTTGTTTATATACCTACGTCAATTCCGCAAAGAAAATTGCTACATAAATTTAGCGAATCCTTTCGTCAATCATAACTCATATTAATTGCGAGATTAGTGGATTGTTGAATTAGTTATCTGCTTACTTTGCTCTTGTGAACCAGATACAAATCTGTTTAATCTGGATTTAGCATTACTGCAAAGGATAATTTTGCAAGGTTACCACATGGAATACGTTTTCATATACAACAAAATTATACGTGGATTGGAGGGAACGGAAATCCGACTGTGTTGCTATAACTGTGTCTAGACAAATACGAAAGTTGTACGGAATCACTTGAATTTCATTTCTCAGCACAGTTTTCCTCTCATATGTCTTTTAAAGAACACAAGTGCAAGCCAAACAATCACGGGGAATATCACAGATGCATTGTGAGAAACTGGTACAACCGGGAAACGGAAGACAACACCTCAAGAAAGGAATTTTTCGCTTGTGATGCATATAAATACTGCAATATTGTTGTTAGATTATATTGGCATTGCTGGGAAGCTATTCAGTGTGGTAGTAAGTGGGTAGGTAGCGGGTTTCATTTGGTAAGTATTGTAATTTTCAAATTGTATAATTATTAAAATTCAGAATACCACTTTTCGATTCTGCAGACAAACTTCGAACTTTAAATGGAGAATATCCAAGTTTTTTAAGCATATTATGTCCTGAATATCTGTGCCGTTTTGTTTTGCTCAATTCAACGCGCTATCAAATGATTGTATGACTTATTCATGAGAGACCCTTTCTACTAAACTAACAACTATTTTCCCTTTAGAGATTAGATTAGAGATAAATGCAAATAGATGCTATAACGGTGGCTTGGAAGTAATTTTCATATCATTTAAGCAGACAGCATAGACTGAGGAGGTTTGACAAAATTCATTTTTTTTCAGAATGTTTGCAATTTAATAACTTCCCACTGTAATTTATTTTACTAACAATTTTCCAAAATGCTTCCTAGAATCTAGTGTGCTCTTTGTTGTTCTATGCTCGCAATCTTATCAATATCACCGCAACACTAGACTGAAATAAAGATCATGGACCTCTTGAGTTAATGAAACACAAAACAACCTCTTGGAGTCTAAACTTACAAAGTTCATCATTGGATATCATGTAAAGTTCAATGAGATCAAAGTTTTCTGGACAGTCTAGTCTTCAGTGCTCAACACAAAGAAACATATCAGCGTCAAAATAAGATTTCTTATTTATTTCGGTAATCCACCATTATATGTGCCTTAAATTAAGAATCTTTAGTTTTCCCTTCGTACGTATCTAAAAGTTAGAAAGTTATTGGGGGAAAAAGTCGATGAATTAAAGTTGTTAAAAGCTGGAGGGTCAGTCAGATTTTTATTCTGCTAAGAATTATTTTCGCACCCTAAACATGAAAGTGTGTCCAAAAGTTTCCTCAGAATCCAAGAAGTTTATTGTTATCCATTCTGTTGTGTGTAAACGTTGTGTAAGACCATTAACGCCGGGGTTCACACAACTATAAAAGTAGCAGTCATGCACCCTATCAGATATCACATGTCGAGCAAATTACTGTCTGGGAGGGGAGTAATGGTTGGCGCTAAAATTGAAATTGCTATAGATCGTGCCGGGAAAAACAGATTTCTTGGTGTCCTTACTGATAACTATCCAACTATCGCATTAATGGCCATTATATCTTCAAGATGGGAGTTTGCTTTGCTGTAAACGCTCACCAATAAAAGGGGGTACACCGATAGGTTCCATTTCTATGCCATTTAGTGGCGATTGCACTACACAAATATTTGATATGCCCTCTTTCTCAGCTACAAGTGAGTAAGCGGGTGACTTTTTGTTGGGGGAGTGTTCTATGTTCTCGTTTATTGCAAAACTAAAAGCTTTTGTCGACTATTTCCTAGATATAAGAAGACAAAAATTGGAGCGAGAACTTACGGGTTGGGGGAAATATTTTTGCACTCCACATATTGGCATCTGGCTTATAATGACGGTTTAATAGTCCCATCCAGTCGATTGGAACAGTTTTAGATTGCCTTAAGAAGTCATTTCCGGCATCTAATATTCCATCCTTTATGAACATTGTTCTCCGAAATCGACAAATATGAAGCTTTCAATCAAATTTATCAGAATTTGGTGTTCAGGGCGTAATTAAAGTTTCAAACTTTGGTCAGAACTTCAGTTTAGTTTCCTTTCCTTTCAAGGCGAACTGTGAATACAAGTCTAAATCTTTAACGGATGCAATGAATGATCTCCTAAATAATGGCTCGCGGTTCAAATTCAGAAGCAATCAATTAAATTGGCATGAACTCAAACAAGGAGCAGAAGCACTTTTAAAGAAGATATTTGCCCCAGACCAGCCGCTCAAGACTAATTGGATTGCCTCAGGTTCCCTCAGTTGTAATCAATCATGAACTTATTTTGTTCCAATTATTTCTGCCAATTTCTCTGGAAATGGAATGGCTTGTACGGCTTCGTTCAACCTAACATAATCATCAATTGAGCAAATGTTATTGCAAAGCGCTAGGTACACACCTAAATGTAAATAGGCACTTAGGTATGGAGCCATGTGTTGCTTTAAGCCTAGAAATAACATATGGTAAAAGCATAGCATGTTATGGACTTTTCGGCGACTGCAATAAAAATACCCATCACGTCCTGTGAAGGAGTTTACATCTTTGTACACATGTTTTTTCTATTATGAAATTATGTGTAAAGGATTTCGGTATTCCGTAACTTTCTTTCTGACATTTATTTATTGATTCCATTAGTTAAAATATTCAGTTTTTAATGATTTTGTCTACGCAGTAGTGGTGAATAATTTATAAAAAAGAAGAGAAAGAAGAGAATTCCTACTCTCAAAAACGTCTCATTTCCCATCATTTTCACTGTGATCAAGATTTTACCTTTGAGATTTAACTCTATCCTAAATTACCGCAAAAAACAAGGGAACGCATTTTACCTAAACTGGACACTATTGTGATGCTTTAATATTTCGTTCCACATTTTTCAATCCAGTAATACCTAGCAACTATACCTATTTAACACTATAGAACTACCGAGCCGCTTAAAACAGAGATGGAAATAATGCGCTGAATAATGCAATTGAAAGAGAGGTTTTGACGAGCAAAATGGCGGGTTTGGTAAATCTAGTGTTAAAAGCAATTTTTTTTCTTTAAATTAAGGGGGTTTTCGCCTATTGAAATACAAAATTATCATGTTTTTCGGAAATTTGCTGTAGAGTACATACAAGACCAATTTATGTGTTATTTTACAAACTTGTTTATTTATTCTTCTTCTTCTTAGGTTTTGGTTTAGTGTGGCTATCGCGTGAACTAGAACCAAAAAGATCGAGCTAGAAATGACAAAATTGTGACTATTCAAACTTTCAAATTTTGAAAATTGAAAGTTCAATTTTTCTCGAAATTTCGGGCTTAGAAAATTCAATTATGATCGGATAAATTTGGTCCTAGTTTATGTCAGGAGAAAAGTGCTTTCAAAGATTTTTTTTTTTCATTTCACTTGCGACATTTTCCAGGTTAAAATTTCTCAATATGCTCTTCCCTAATTTCCTTCTGCCTAAGCTGTATTGTGTGCATCATACGGTTGTCCCCTGAGCTTAGCCAATACCTTAAAAAAACAAAATAAAAGGTCCTGTTAGAAGGACACTTGTAAACTTACCTCAATCAGCGATGTCAGGATCATAGAGGGATCCTTCCTCCTCCTTATGTGCTCTTTTTAACGAAGAAGTTTTTCCGTCCGACGTTCGAAGAATGGAGAGAAGGGATAGGATAGGGACTCATGAGGTAAGAAGCGGGGTTGTGCTCGCGACTCAAATTTTGTTTTCAACTAGCAGCAGGAAGCAAAAGTCCGAGCTGGAAGTTTTTCGATTTCCTCTTTATGCTTATTTCATGAACTCTGGTGGGATTAGAACTATCTCTTTCTGGAAAATGAGAAAGTTGACAGCAGAAATGACAAGAAAGGAATATGAAAACAAAAATGAGAAAGAAAGCCAGTTTCGTGGACGATTAAAAAACTTCCTCGTAGGATTTGTGTGGGAAGTTCTATTCACTTGCATAAAAGGGAGTAAGAAGAGCTTCGGACGCAAAAACTTCCTCGTGAAAAAAGGCACAATAGAGGTCACAGTGCACAGCCCTTCACGCAATGAAAGGATAAGATTTCGTTTTAATAGGTTCCCGTAAAGTCAAAGAGATCTTAATTTTGCTCGTGGAACATCTTCTTAATTCGTTTATAGATGATGCAAAACACTTTTTCCATCCTTGCATTTTAAAATCCCTACTCAATCTAACAATATCCATTTTCAATAACCAAGCACTGCCCTTGATCTCACACAGCCACAGAATGTTTTTGCCTAAACAAACGTCATAGCCTAATAAATTATTCTCTATCACCAAAGTGATAATTTCAAATTGTTCACCTTTATTTTCACGGAAATACTATGTTGACGCAAATAAGATCCCCCACCAAATCCATTAAGTCTCTGAAGACTCTGAAGGAGTTACCTGATTTGCTTCGTCGTCTGCCATAATATTTTTAATAGTGTATCTGTGTGCCAAATTTTATCCATCTACCTCAAAGAGTTTTGCGCTTTAAAAGGAAAAGCAATTCTTTAGCTGACATAACTGGAGGTTTCATATGGCAACCCTAAGAAGGAGTTGTTCGATTTGGTCCACTTTCGAACTTGATCTTCCATTTTTAATAAGGTATCTGTGTGACGAGTGACAAATTTGAGGTTTTTAATTCAAAGTGTTCTAGACTTGCCACGTGAATAGGCAGACAGACGAACATCTATAAAATGACTCCTTTTTGTTTTTTAGGAATGGTTAGTTTATTGCTTTGTATCATCAATATTTTTAGACGTTACAAGCGTTTGCTTAAACTTATGATTTTTTAATTTTATTTTTTGTGAAATTTTAAAATAATTCCGTTGGTGCACTTGTCCGCCAATCGTTTCTTAACTACTTTACCTCCATTTTGAGCCTCTGTTACAAATGTTTCCAAAAAATATTCATTGGTTGCTGTTGTTAATCTATTAATTTTTGTACATATAGCCATTTCACATATCAAGCAATAAATATGATGAAATAATATTTAATTTTTCATTAATAGATATCAACAGCTTACAACAATTTGTGTATTTGCATAACCGTCCTTAAACTTTTTTTTCCTACTATACCTGTGTCACTATGTGAAATTAAAGAAAGTAAATTCAATTTTATCGTTGGTAAATTAGAAACTAAATACCTTGATAGCTGTGATCACATTATATGACAACCGACTACCGAAAGTATGAAGTATGCAGACTATTTCCTTGGGAATGCAAATGCATAAAGGGAAATCACCCTGTTGTTAAAGTAAATATCTGCCTTCAGTGTATGTGCGCTACGAGCATAAAACGATATTTTCTACTTACATTTCATTGAAGGCTAATGTTAGGCAAGGGAATTCCTGATAATTTGGAAAATAGAGTGGATACATCCAGAGCAGGAGGATGTTAGTTTCATGAATCCGGACCATATTAAACGACTGCAGCATCAATCGTTGTCCAAAGTGAATGCTTGCTGGGTTTTACTCCTTCCATATAATAACATTTCCTGTGGTGGGAACACATTCAGGTGGAGCTATTGAAATATCCAATATGGTCATTCAAGACACCGCAAATCAATATAAATTTGCAATCCATCCATTTGCAATGAATCCTTGACACTCGTCTAGTGTATTACGTATTACAGTTTCTTACATGCGTATAAGAGAGCTCTTATTGCTTTAAGTAGAATTATACTTGTCACAAGTATATTAACGGTCAAAGAGAATTGAGTGGCGCAGTGGTAAAGCCTGGCAGATATAATTTATGTGTGAAAGAGGAATATTTATTTAATTCATTTAAACTTAAAGATTGCACCACTTCTATAGTACCTACTAAATTACGGTTTTGAGATTATAATGTCATATGTTAGAGGGGGCAAGTATAATAGCTTTGTAAGCTTTCGGATGGTACAAATTAATTTTGTTAACATGGTAGGGAAAGGAATTGGGTACTAGAGACGGTAAAGCCAACTACAGGACGATCCGCATAATTAATTGATTGCTTTCATTATCTGGACTTTGAATAAATAAAATTCTAAAGTAGTATGACGTAGTAGTAACGGGCTGAGGCGTACGTCTGCAGTTTTTCTCCTCTGTGGGTGTGGGTTCGAATTCTGCAAAGCGCGCTGAGATTTATCTGGGTACCAGTGGTTTACTGATAAGAATTATACTTGCGAAGCCATTGGGATGTTGCACAGTCGAAATTTCATGCCAAAAACAATTGTGGCTCACTTGCAATATTTGTCAGATTAAAATTTTCCAATTTCCACTTCCCTAATTTTGCTGCGCTTAAGCTGTGCAGTGTGCATTATAGGGTTGTCTATTGAGTTTAGGCCATACTTTAAGAAAATTTCCGAATATTTCATTAAAATATTTATCTTCTAACATTTCGAAATTGTCATGGGTACTAAAAATAAGATACGTCTTGAATCATACCAAATATCAATACTAAAATCTTTTCAGAATGTCTGCTCAGTACGCAGAGATGTTAATCAATTGAGAAAATCCATTTCAATAAAAGAGAGACTTTTAGTTACACTTCGTTTTCTTGTTACTGGTAAATTTAATAAAGTACATAAAAGTACGATGGGATTAACTGGTATTGACCTGATCTCTTATCCAACAGGCGATTCGTGCACTTCTTTATTTTATCTCTTCCGAATGGCAAAATGTATACTATCAGCTTAATAGTACCTGAAGTGTGCTCTACGTTATCTGAAC
>QYTT01057040.1:0-18249 GCA_006980735.1 Dasypogon diadema
TAACTGATTTCGAATGTACGCCTATTTTTGGGCAATTCTACACAAATCAAGATATTTTATCACAAGGACACAGCTTAAAATCACAACATAAACACATTAACAAAACCCAAATCATTTTACAGTGATAAAGTGATGTCAACGGGAAACCCTTATTTGAATTTGAGATTAGGACAGAGCATATGTATGAAACCTGCCATGAAACCAGCCCAGGAACTTGGAAGTGTGAAATCCTTTATGGGACATTGATAGCAACTTGAAATTCTATCAACATATTACAAATTCGGAAGTCTGTGATAGGCAGAGGAGTATGGTAAGGGTTTCCATGGAATTTTAATAATTCTATCTAGTTCAAGTCTAGTTTTTTTCGCAAATTTATTCAAAATAAATGCGAAGTAAGCCAGCAGAATTCAGATTTTTTAATAAAATACTGAATATGCCAAGATCCATATTCAAATGAAAATACATACATAGTGTTGGATAAAAGTATTCGGGCAAAAATATATTTTATGATAACTTGCTGACAATTAATCTTAATTATATCATTTAAAAATTTCGAAAGTTTAATGGAATAATTTGATGTAATACTTACTAAAATATTTTTTAAGCTTTGCTTTATACTGTAGATTATAATTTTTAGGATTTGTTCTTGTCCGGATAGCGTTGTCCATCTAAACCCACTATAGTACTACAATTATGCAGTAAATAATGCACTAAATAAGGATTCATGAGGTGGCGAGTTCGAACCCCATCCACCTCTATTCCTGGTTGATTAATGTTTCAAGGATTAAGTGATTTGGATTTCACGGTAATCAATAATTCTTACATGTATGCCTAAAGAACTAATATGACGTAGTAACACACATATTAATCTTCCCCTCTTATTAAAGTTGTGATGTCATTTAAAATGTTGTATGATCTTTGGCTGAGGATGTTTCGAATTCATACTGAGCTGTAGTATTGCATTCAGAAAGCGAACTTCAAGCAATAGTTGCAAGCACGGAGAGACACAATCCTAAAGACGAGAATCACCATAATCGGTGTTGATGACCAACCGTAAATTTTTAAAACTCAGATTTCATTAAATAATATTCTGAGAGAAAGGTATAAATTCTTTAAGCCCATAATATATTTTAACAAATATCCTGTAAATTTACACCCTGTGAAATTCACCGAATTTCATTTCGACATTTCGATTTTGGAGAGTAGAGTTTGCCAAGTTAATACGATTTTCCAGAAAATTCTGACCCGATCCCTTAATTTCCATATCCTTAAGGAGAAAAGCAATAATCAATGCAACGTAATTCTGATGTAATCTACGCTATACACAGCATTTCTCTACATTTACACCCCCTCCTAATTTAATACATCTGAACCATTCTCGTAACAGAGACCCGTTGTACTTGCTCAACAAAAACTAATTGATATCAAAGTTTTAATTAAAAATTGTATAGGTTTTCTGCATCGCTATATATCATAGCAAATGTTTTCATGAAAGCACAAACTAAATTTACTTTGTATGCAATTGAATACCAAAAACAAAAACAAATGTTATCAGCATAAACTGTAATTTGTCTTTGAAATATAGAACAAATGCAATTTAGACAATATCTTTTGAAATAGCGTTTCACATTTCAACCTTTCAGAGAGATATAAATTATTACCTCAGTAATGTCACCTAAAACTCAGATAAGCAGCTTCGCGACAAAAGGAAATTTGCACCAATGGGATTCTGTAAATTCTTAGGAAGGGCGAAAAAGAAAAGCAAATTTTATCGCTCATGAAGCAATAAAAATTCCGAAAGCCATTAAGCCTTTAACTGTAGCATTAAATTGCCTAGGAAATAAAAACTTTGATTCGAATACAAAGAAGGCAATCGTATCTAAAGTTTCTTTATTGCTATTTTAAAATTCTTTAAGAAATACAGATAAAGAATTTTAGTTTACTGTTGTGTATCACCTGTTATTATTGTGGGGACAATTGCATTATCACTTTGAAAACTAACAACATACCTGGATACTAATAATTCCGTGGTGAAGGGATCGAAAATGTCAGAGCGTTTGATCAGATTCCTTGTCCAAACAATATTCACCTCCATATTGCACCGTATTTTAACGAATGGTGTGGGCCTACACGCTTATAAAGTCCAACTAACTCAAAACCTCCCGCTGACTATCACGAGCGCTATAACTTTGGAGAGCTGTGGCTACTGATTTTCAAAAAAGAATCGTGTTTTCGAACAAGGCAAGGCTTCCAAGGAAGGCCAGCGCATCCAGACTGGTCACTGTCCATAATAATGGAAAGCCAGTCTCAGTTAATGGAACACGTTACCGCGATGTGTTTGTGGCCTGAAATCGAAGGTATGAACACTATCGATTTCTATTTTCAACATTATGGCGCACTAGTGGTGAAATAATTGGTCGGACCTCCTTAGATTTTTTTTTCTTTTTCTTTTTTCTTACAGAGTAAAGGTCTGTAGAAGTGCAGAGATAGTCATTCGGATGATATATTATTCCGTACATAACTCCCAGAGCTCTACGTTATAAATTTAGAAAGGTTTTGGATTAAGCCAATTCGTCTTCTTAACAAAAAAAGAAATAAATAAAAAAATAATAATCCAGCAGCTCTTCTGGAAACACCCTTTATATGGAGAGAAATAAGCCCGATAAGCGCCTCCAGAGTGACTGTCGTGGATATAACTCCAATGGTTCCCAAACAAACAACTCTTTGGAGTTTTTTTATCTATTTGCTGCTTAAATTAATTAATTAAAAATATATTTACTCTGTAAACCTTTAAAAGTTAAAGTTCTTTCGTCAAATATTTAAAATTGTCTTTGCGAAGTGAAAATGTTACATTTTTCGTGATGTGTCTTAAGCAATAACCGACTTCAAGTTACGTCTTTTTGAAGTATATGTCAGACTCCTGGGGTTTTATGGGAATTGCTTTATGTGTTTAGACCAACAAAATGACATATGAGTGGCATTGTAAATCATTGAAATTATTCCGATACAATAAAAACAGGGTTTTATCTACTACAAGAGAACATTAAATGAGAAATTTTTAGCTTAATTTAAATAAAATGAAAAGTGGTGTTGTATAATAAGAAATCTATAAAAATTTCCAAGTCTTTTAAATGCCGGAGAAGTACTGATATTATCTCAAGATTGTTCCTTTAAAAACTTGGGTGATAAAGCATAATAGAGTCGAACAAGGAAGCATGAACTTATTCCCTATATAAACACCTGCAACAAATAGGTATATTAAATATCCCCCCTGTGTAACTATTTCTGATCATCCCTCATGCCACATATTTTACACACAAAACAAGTAGAGATATTTCCATTTCTCATCAGTCATTTTAAAAGGAAAAGCACCCCCACCCCCCTTCCCCCAACCCGTAAAGCTGTCTGTAATGGTCACCTTTATAAAGTACTTTTTCTCTTTTCAAATCTAAGACAATTTTAAAACCTTCAAAGGACTTTCCACCCACACCTATGAAACATGGTAATGACATTAACTCAATATCATAACCGAAAGCCATTATATTGTCTTCGTTGGCATAATGTCGAATCTCTTCACCGCACCCACCTTTATTAGTCATTGACCTTATTCAGTGATTTCCTCGTCTCCTTGAGCTTCGGTATTTGCGGAGAAAAGCCGGATCTCCATTATATTAAATACTAGTAAGCGGCATCTTTTCAAGTCGCAATCGAATTATGTCACGTTCCAGATCTTAAAAGTTTTTACAACATAATTACGTGTAAAGGAATCGTCCTTTATAATCCCATTAACCTTAAACTACATTTAGGGATAATGAAAATGTAAATGAAGCATATTCTACCTGCCTCTTAATGATGCTTAAATAGATCAAGAGAAGGAGTGGGTGGGTCTGGCGAAGGACTGTATGATGTGTGAAAGTTTTCAAATGGTCGTTGCCTTTGTGTGTGTCTATAGACGATACCAGGTTCACATAGCATGCACTCGACATCCCTAAGCTGGGGGTGAAATGGACAGTAGTGTGGTCAGTGGAACAATTCCGTGATGGTTAGGAAAGTAAAGTCTACCGTTATGGTTATGGGGTTGACAACTTCCAGATATGCTTAAAAGCCCTCTAAAAACATAAGTTCATGAATATATGACTTCCGATATCGTTATGAGGGTTACATCCTGCATGACATGATATTAATTAAAGTCAGAGAACCCTGTCTGTAAAAGAACCGCAGACTCTTAGTTATCGCATATCTGTTGGCTAATGAATTTAAGGGTTCACTTTGGCTTTTTGGCATTCACTTATGGAGGTAATAGCAATTTCCTCTGTTAAATGAAGTCATGTAGGGATTCTGGGGGATTTTTCTTGATAATAGATTAAACACCCTACCTTTTCCAAACTTTATAAAGCACTTGAAATACCAACGACCAACATTCCGATAAACCCCTGCCACTTGGATTTGAATTCTTCGTCGCATAGCATTTATTCTATCATCCCATCAAAGGATTCACTTTTTTTATTTGCGCAGCGTAGAAAAGTTTAAGCCTTTCCCTCAAATCCAACATTTCAGTTATGTTTAATGAACTAAAATAGATGATCCCACATACTTATATTTTCTTAAATACGATAGGATGCTATAAGAAATTTCCCCTCCATGATTATGAAAAATCTCCCATGTTGCTAAAAAGTGAGAGGCAAGTGATTCATCTAACTACACCCCAATAGAATCACAATTGATAAAAAACTTCGTGAAATTCTTCCTAAATCACATACGCCAGTATGATTTCCAATCCGGACATGCAACCGGCGAATTGATGACGCTTCTTACCGTGCGCTGACATAAATATCTCCATAGCTTCGGTAGATCAGTGGTAGTTGCGTTGAACATTTCTAAGGCTTTTGGATAGAATACGGCATTCTACCCTTTTAACCTAACTCTCAACATTTGGTCTCTACCCTTCTTTTCTTATTTGGATTAAAAATTTCCTTTCAAACCGTTCTATCCGCCTACTTTGGACCGTGTTATATCCAATGTATATAATATCAATAGTGGCATGCCACAGGGCTCTGTATTCTCACCGACTTTCTACTCTTCATTAATGATCTCTTGCCTCTTACCTCCATATTTCTAGTTTCGCGATCATTCATATTTGCTAATAATAGTTTTCTGTGAACACCTTTCTTTTTTCACCAATCCCGGAATAGAGCAATTGATGAATGCGATTATGAATAATTTAATCCAGGAATAATAGAAGTCGCTAGCATCAGTGACATGATAATGCTTCTTCCTTGAAATTTCCTTGGCTGCGTTATGTGGATCTTGAGGCTGCCTAATGGGTTGTGTTAATATCACAAAACATTTTTCTAGCTCTCGAACAATTCGTACAGGAAGACTTATATACCTCATTCTATCCGCTGGATATGCCCTGATATATTCTCAGTTTATGTTCCTAGGAATGGGGTGTATACAGGTTCCAAGTCTATTTGCAAATCCAATATGCTAATGTTCTGAAAGAAAGAAACTTTGTCTGATTCTTACCTAAGTGATCAGAAAGTTTGAAAAGAAGGAATCCTATTCCTCTTCCCTTGCAGTATTGGTAAAAGTTGGCTCAGAATTATGTCCAAAGATGTAATGGGGGTTCACTTGCACACGGGAAATACTATGCTCCCTGAATTTTGGCTTAGGAAGTTCTGTATATGTCGGAGATGTTATTAGTTTTGTGAGTTTGGGTTCGTTTGAGTTTCGATGCAGCCCATCCGCTTTTTTGCGAAGAAAAGTTTGTTCTGTTTACATTTAGGGAAGTATATGTCCCCACCCACTTTTGACAAAATAGTACTGAAACTCATGATTTGGAAAATTTTTATCAAATTTTAGATGTGACATGGAATGACTGAATTAATATTAGTCCTTTTTGAGTGCTGACGAACTCTTGTTTGGTTCATTCTGGTGTTAGACCACAAATAGGTATTAATTACATGCACGAGAAAAAGTGTTCTTTTCAGGAAGGAATCAATAATGGAAATACCAGATAACCATATCGTTGTATTTTCCATATCAAACAATCAATAGTTACATTATTCAAAATTTTCTTCGCATATTCAACAGGAAGTTCAACATCACCAGAGCTTATACAGCTCTTCATAATTTTTCAAATTTTATGTATTCCACTGGGTTGCTATCCTGTCATTTTGATATTTTCTACTGAAAAGGACACTTAAAGGATTTTGCCACCGTTGCATGAAAGGTTCAAGTTCTCCCATCTCAGCGAACTTTGGAAGTACTTAACTAAAGCACATTTTGTGGTATTCAAACTTGCTGCGGAACACATATACGTATATGAGAAGATTCTTGAGAGTGCAGCTCGTCGACGGTGGCGGAGGGATCAAAGCATAAAAACGCTCGTTATGTATTTAAAACTTAATTCTGGTAAATATGTAGCCTCCAGTTTTGAAATTAGTTGCCTTAATGTTGTATTCCGTGAAATTGGGTAAATGTGAATTCCCCTTTAATTTCATCTATTCACTTTGAACGAGGGAGATTGACGTAGTTACAGGGAGTATGCAAATTCATTCGCAAACATATGCAAAGTATTCAGATCTTAGCAACGGAAATTACTGGTAATTCGAAATATTTACATCCTCTCACCGTCTTCTCCATCAGTGTATCTTATTAGCACGGTCGCTCACTCGTCCTGAGAAAAGCATGAAATGATTTCTACCAACAGGCACGTGATTTACCCTTAGGTGAAATAGAATTTCCTCCGGATTTATTTTTCTTACTGCCAACACATTTCCTGAATGATTCAACAGGACACCGCAGGACGTTATCCTGACCATTTTTATACCACTCCAATGGTGTGTAGCAAATTACTTCATTACGTGCGATAAATAATTTTGGGCAGGGAGAAGTGGTTATCAAATGTGATTAGAGGGATGCCACAAAGCGCAAACCCACTGTTTTTGCCAGGTACTTCCCGGATTTTAATGTAACGGAAGTGTTGTAACATCCTTTATATTCAACAGCGTTAAAATTTAATCTCATTCACCACGAGATTTACATAACACCCAATAAAGCGGTGCCACTATGAAACCTGCGGGGTTGTTAATGAGCGTGACATGCTTAAAAATATATGGTAGAGGATATGAGGAAATTTATTTGTGGTAGAACTGGTCTGGATCCATCTTAAGTGCTTCATTTATGGGAAAATGTAGTGCCTAACCTGTCGCTGGTGTCTGTTTGTGTTTGTTAATATCCGGTTTTATTGTTGGGACGTGTGTCAATTATGAGCTGTGGTTCAGTCGTAAAGCGAATGAAATTGCAGCAATCACCTATTGTCGTGTTGTTAATGAGATTTACCTAGGATTAAAGAGCTCTGAAACGAAGATAGCTTTAAAATCAGCACAGAGTTTCTCTAATGATTGTAGCTTGTTAAGGGTTATGTTTAAGACGATGTTATCCTATCACGGCACTTAACTGAAATGGGGTAGGGGCGGAACATAATTTAAGAGGGCTCCGGGTTACGTTGTTGCTGAAAAGAGTACGGCAATTGCTTCAAATCTCGGTTTAGGCGCATAAATCGATGTGTAGAGGTTAATAAAGAGTATTTTGAGAAATTGTAATAAAAACTTTTCAGATATCATCACTGACTTTTTCCTACCTTAAAATTTTGCTATTGACCCTCATAATGCAGCCGTTCTCCAACGTAAATTAAATACTGGACCTCAAAATTGTATTGGACTTAATGGCATAGACGTCTGAAGATCCTTGCTTATCCTTTCTATTTTCCAAAAATCGATGATAAATGGATGGAAAAATGGATATTTTCAATATTCCAGATTGTCATTTTCAAGCGATTTCCGCCCACAGGAAAATAACTTGGCCCAGTTTTTGACGGTGCTATATAATGGTCTTTTGTCTGTCTGAACGATATACCTTTCGTAAGAATCACTGCACGATACTAAATTTTTCCCATTTCCAAAAAACCAATAATAAACTTGTAAACTGATATCATTAAGATAAAAAGCTTTTCTGAGAGAACTACATGTTAAATTACATTTGGGATGAGAGAACTTTTAGGTGTGACCCGTATATGAGTGACATGGCAGTCAAAGTTTTAAAAGCTTCAGATGTAACTACAATTAACGTACATTTAAAAAAACGCTAGTAGGTCAAAACCTGCCCTAACCCTTATTGAGTAGCAACACGAAATCAAAGAAAACAGTTTTCTTGAAATTTCGTGGTAGATTCAACTACACGAATCCTCTGCAAATTTCAAACATAAACATATGTATGATCGATTACCTGCGCCAGAATAATATATATAAAATATATCCTATGAGACTTATAAATTTTCCTGAACATTATTACCTTCTTTCCAGCTAAATCCTTTATTCTACTAAGAGCACTGTATGAATTTATCTAGTTTCAATATATAGCTAGCGTCCCAGCCAGGAATTAAGCTGATTTATTAGCGAAATATATCTCCAATTTATCCTCGTGGAGCGAGGGGATCTTTAATGGTTTTTACCCGCAGTCGTCATAACCACTTCTTATTTACATAAATTTTACTAATACTGTGTTAAATGTGTGCTCATGACAAACTTCCCCTTTAGTACGTCAACCTATTCAGTTACATTAACTCCCTCCACTAAATATCCTTACAAATTGTCGATGGCAGGTAGGAAGTTTCAAGCATCAGCATTTCAATGAACTCAATTAATAAACGAGGTACCTCTGACGCGATTAACGATGGAGAAAATTGTAATGGAGTGGCCCAACAAAGAAGAGGGTGGGCCAAGAATTTACATCATTTGAAATAAATGAGACAAGAATTCAATGTTGTTCTCGTGAACCCCTCCTGAATTTTTAAATGATTCACATTTTGCTGTCTGAGCTACTTTTTCTTTCATCATATCTATATCTATAGTTATGGCTTTCCACTGAGATGAAAATGGTAAATTTCTCCCTTTTTCCGTCTCAGTTGGTCTGTTTCTGGCCTCAATCCTCTGCTCCACAGAAATGAAAAAATAAGACAAAGAAGATTTTTTTTGTATCGAGGAATAAAGGAATAAATAAGAAAAGCTTAGAGAGGAGCGATGCAGCACGTTCACCCCGAAACACCCTCTTCGTCAAGCTATATCAATTTGAAATTGTTCTAAATGAGCTTATCGGTTCCCTTGGCATGTCATAGTTCCAAAGTGTATGTAATTTAAAAGGAGGATTTCTTGGAAAGGGTCGAAAGCCTCTAGGAAAGGCACACGCTTAGAGAACCCACCCCAAGGAACCCATTGTCGTTCACAGTCACCACGAATTAGGGTCATATATTATTGATGGGTGACGAATTGAAATAAGAACGGTCGAATCCCTAAGGCCAGAAGATATAAAAATATGCGAGGAAAAGCTTCTATTTGCATGGCAAAAAGTGGAGATTAAGTCAAAATAAGGGAAGATAATTTGCTCGCCATTTAATATGATTTATATACTGGCTCCCCTGGTTCTATTAACGGCATGGATTTTTTTCCCACTTGAACTTTAAGACCTTAAATTTTTATCACATTTATTATATGAGTTAGGTTGCAGCTTGAGTAAAAACTATGCTATAATCTAAAAGCATGAGTGCCAAGCCAAACTGCATGGAAGTAACGATGGAAGCAGTAAAGTACTTATGTATAAAGTAAACATGTATAGCATCGCATGTACATGTCGTTAACCATGAAAAGCCACAAAGGACGCATTGGTCTGTCGAAGTATCTTCAATAGAACCTATAAAATCCCCGCAAGGCCAATGGCAAAAGCAAACACACCAAGAACTACTTATAGTAACATTTGGCAAAAAGATTAGTGTGAAAATCAATAAATCCCATTATACAGCATCCAAGTATAGAATTCCTGATCACAGAGACATGATCAAATCTCCTACAATTATGAATGTGTTCCGCTTCGCCCACGCTCTTGTTCTAACCTTGATGATCTTTACGTGCAAATCTTATATGCATATGTTTGAAAATCAGCGGAATAAAATGATTTTGAACTGGTCAAGTCCTCAATAAACATTATATAACAAAACTTCAAAATTGAACGGAACAAGGAGCTAACGCTATATCCTGGAAAAATGGTCAGATTACAAATGATATCCAAGCAATCTAGAAAAGTAACTTTAATTTATTGTGGATTCGATCTGTTCTAATATCTGACTCCTTGTCTTTGTTGTATATTTAGTCCTATAAAGGAGAAAATATTTTAGAAGGAGTCATACCTCTTGGCATTAAACTTTCAAATAATGAAAAAGTAGCGTACAACGTCTGCACGAAACAAGATTGACTGTGAAGGGTTCCTTTGGCACCTACAAAGCAGGTGTCTTTGATGGAATCCAATTTCGCTTAATTTTCCTAAATTAATTACATCGAATAGCTTTCAGAGCGAAACGATTTCTCTTGTGCCGATGCAGACTAAAACGTCTTCTCTATTAACGTCATCAAGAGTGGGAAAACTTCGTTATTCACTTCTCAACGGATTTAAATGGGAAGAAGGTAGTCATCCAGGGAAGTGGGTGAAAGTTAAGAAAACTCCTCATACCAAAATATATTTAGTTCATTATGGTTCCTTTCATTTGCAATGGCCAACTTGTGTCGCATCGCATATAGTAATCAATTCTGTTCCTCGTGCGACCCTAATAACCTATTTCTGTCCCATAAAATGGATGTGAAACTACTTCTAGTGTTTACAATAATCACGTTTCGGCTATGCAAATTTTATGGGTAAAGACCTACGCAAAATCCAGCTCTTATGAAAATAATCTGAAATGAGACCTCCATTAAATGAATTTGCCGTAATAGAGAGCAGATATGCACTTCAATTTGATATTAGCAGAAGCAATTTACTTGGATAATTGAATCCGTTGTGGAATTAATTGTCAAAGGAGATTATTCAGTGCGAAACGGAAAATTTATTTATTACGGATAGCAACTATAGAGATCATTTTTGATATCAACATTAAATGATATTAGCAGATTTTGTTTATCATTCTAGATGTAAAGGAGGTTATGAATTAATTTTGGGTGGTTTTACGCGCACCCAAATCACCTAAGGCCAACCGCAAGCTTTTCTCGCACCAAACGCCTTCTGCCCGCCTCCTCGATATCTTTTTGGTACTCGGATTTGGAATTTTCGGTTCTCCTTCTAGCTTCTGGAGGAGGTTCTTCGTATGATATAACAATGTAAATGAAGGTATCATTGATGGCTTGCAATATACAAAACAATCGAGGTCCGATTACACTAAACCCTCAATTTTCTGCTCGGATTTTTGTACTATTTACAACAGTCTTCTTGTTACGTTGGAAACAAAAGGAATCATGGAAATTATAACACAGTCAAACACTGATGTAAAACTAACCCAGAGTAAATAGTGAAATCAAATAGAAATCAACTTTTACCAAGAATCTCTGCAGACATTGTCTGTGACGACAAAAGCTGCACAAGGATTTCGGTAAGTTAATTAGTTCGTTAACTTTAGCTGAAAATGAGGCTGAAATGCCTGCGGAACTCTGTGTGTAGTCTTCCGTTCTCCAAATAAAAGACATAGCCAGAAGATATCGTCGACTAATAGTCATAGTGAATGAAGTGTTTCGTTTGACTTTCCCATCAAAGTTCACGTGCAATAATTCATAAGCGACTTTCGACTTAAGGGTGTCCTTGTATAATATAAGGATCCCCTTCACATTCCATTTTTCCGATGCTACACACTACACGTGACTTCGAATTGCCGTGAAAATAACAAAGTTACGAGGAAAGGTGTAGCCGGAGTTTATTGTTCAATTTGCTCCAACTCGTCGCTCTTAGGGAATCAAAAGTTCAATTGGAGATTGAAGTCGATTTTCTGCAACCCGGCTGCACGTTACTTCGGGGCTTGCAGTCTTCTTGATTTATTGTTGAAAGTAAATCAGGTAAATGGATTGTATGTACTTTTATGGTACAGGTATTCGAATAAGAGTACCTACCACTTGTTTACTTAAGGGCGTAGTATGCCTTGTACGGCTGGAAAAGCGAATATATCTGGGGATTTTTTAAAGGCAATTAACACAGTTTATTGAAGATAGTCCTTGCAGAACAATGTGGATAATTGATTTCCATTTTAATTACTTAAAACTCAAGTTTCGTTTAGTATTCTGCAAACTATTTGACTTGTGGTGCACTTACAGTGCAGTGCATATTCCCAAAGAAGTAGACTTTATTCCGGAGTATTTGCTGAGTTGTCTTGGGTAATATCAATTCGCATAAACAAGTCCTCATTAGCATGCAACAATTCTCTGGTGCAGTACTGAATTATTTTAAGACACATTGTTTGTTTTCTAAAGTACTAACATTTGCAGAAGTGTATATTTGGATTCTTCGCAGGAATACATTCTTGCACTCTCTGCAAACTTGCCACCGTCTTTTCTTGAGTTCAGGAAGGCCTTATTTGCATAGTCGGTTACTTCTCAGAATTTACATAACTCCCAACTATTTAGATAGTTTCGGATAAAATAATTTGTGTACTGTTTATGTATAGATAACATTTTATAGATGCGAGAAAATTTCCAGACTAATTTCAGTGTAACACGAAAACAAAAGCAAATCCCCTCAGCTTATACGGTAATTAAAATTAATGAGGAAAATTTCCGGTGAGTTACCTTACCTTTCTTTAATGAGCCATCTTTCTTCTAATGACTTTACCTAAATCTCAAAAATAACTGCCAAAACATGACGGCTTTCTGATTCGATGCTATTTTTGGTATAAAGGAAAAGTAAAAAGTATCTTAAAAGACTTTTTCTAACTTGCTTGCATAAATTAAAAATTATCGTTGTATTTTCACCTGGCACAGACTAAAGTCAAAAGTTGAGCAAGAAAACATTCTAAGATAATTATGTTATTGAGTTTTTCTGTACGAAGTAGCAGCCCAAAGGAAATTTAATTAACCCTAACAGCAAGGGAAACTGCTGTGGTACCCGGTTAGGGTCTATACCCTATGTTTTTAGAAGAATGACAGGAATGTCTTATTTGCTGGTTAAATGATTGGAATACACTAGAGAGGGTACACTGAATAATAATAAAGAAATAATTAAGCCAGGAGTAAAGTTGGCTGTTAAAGCTTTGAAGGTAAGCCATACGAATTTTATATGTGGGGGAGGCTTTTTTCTAGAAATTCTAATGAACGTCTAATCATCCTTTTCAGCTCTATTTAATAAATTAAAAAGAATTTTACCTTCGAGCAGTTAATTAAATCAAAGACGCTTCAAAATTCTTATTCCTTCCAAAAAAAAAAATGATTAATTATAGAAGAGCACACCAAAGTATTATAATAAAAACTTTTTCCGAAGTAAACCAAATTTAATATTTATGTATTTTAGTATTTTTACAGAAACTCAGGGAAATTATAAAATCATTAAGATAATTTTATAAATGAAGGCTTCATTAATAAGAACAAAGATGGTCGAACAAAAGAAGTAATAAAAAAATAAATAGATTTGTAACAAAGCAAAAAAGTGAAAAAATAAAGAAAAACAAAAGGTATAAAAGAAAAAGCATAACAATAGCAAATGGGAAATGGAATAGCAATGGTCCAAGTATTGATTCCTGAGACGCACCGTTAGAAAAGGCCACAAAATATTCTAAATCTGAATAGGACATAACCATTATGTGATACGGAAATTAATGACAGCTTCCGAAAATATTTTGATTTGTAATACAGGAAGTGAGGTGGCTGGAAAGAGGGGCACTTCACGGACTCAATCGGGTCACAACTAAAATTTTGCAGCGATTTTCTTATGAGTAAGTGGCACATGAACTTTATTAGAAATTTAACTGTTAAAAAGAGACTGTATTTGGTATAAATACCCGATAGGTGATTTAATATTTGTTACTGTACGGATACCCAACAAGAAGCATATTGATGTACATTTAATCTATTGTAAAAGATTTGAAGAGGTGTACACCAACAACCCAAGGTATCATAAAGAGTTGTGCTGGGTGATTTCAGCTCCCAGATTGATTCCAAATACCCTGGAATAGAAAAGCTCCACTTCATCACTAATAGCAAAAGTTACAGAATATTCGACTTCATCTACTCCCAAGATCTATATCTACGAACATGCACAGTTGTAACCCGGGTCCTTTTACATCAGTTGTCACTAGTCACTACAGTCAGAAAAAACTTTTTTAATCTGTTGAAGTACCCGAGTATACCACACAGATAGAAGTATTAAAGAGTCCATAAGTAATTAGCACTTTTGTGCTAATTATATTTTCAGTTGATGGTTCTATCCACTCTTACGTTGAGTACGATCCACTAAACCATTTCATAAAACGCAAATGTGTGTTGGAATAATATTTTATAATGAGGAACAAGAAAAATTAATATCACGCCTTGAACGCAAAATTTCATTCAGTGAGTTTTTAATGAATTTAAAAATTTAACTCGGGCTCTACTCGTGGTAAAACTCCCCCAATTTATCTTCTGTTCCCTTAATACAACTTCAAAGCGGCGAATGCTAAAACGTTTCTGCCGTAAGTGTAAAAGGTGTAGGTGCAAATTCATTAAAACCGGCCGTATTCAAATTTGTTTTTGGTTTAAAATATCCTGAATAAAGTGATGCTGGGATTCGGAGTAATTTGTTAGAAACGTTGCTAAAAATGTCACTCACAATGATAAGCGCCTATTCAGTATTGCTTTGAAAAGTTTTAAGATTAGAAAAGGTATGAAAGTCACCATATTCCCCTAGGAATACTTTTCAGTAAAATTTCCGGGGCTCTCTACGCGGTGTGTCCAATTTGGAGTTTGCTCCATTAAATGTAAAAAGCATAGAAAGCCTTTCAGGAATAGCTTAACTGAATTAACGTCTTTGGATGTCAGGGCAAACAGGAAGGAACAAAAGCGTCGGTTTTGCAGGTTTTTTCCGTAATTTTTTCCTGAGGAACCAAATGCTGAGACGGCAGTAATTAAAACTATTGAATCAAAAAGTGGAAGAAGCGGATCCTTGATCTTTAGATTTTCAGAATAATTGTCTTATTTCACTTGACAAGTCAAGAGGTTAGATTTCCTGGAAACCCTGCTGACGAATCTTTTGTGCTGAAAAATGGCAACCTTTTCGATAATAAACAAGCGGCGTGGTCGTATTTCTTTATTTAATTGGGTCTTGAACTTTAGTGATAGCAATTCCAATTAGTTGTTCCTGGTTTCTTTAGTAGTTCAGCTGTAGTCGTATCAATTTTCAGAATGACACTAGAGATTCATTAGTGGATACGAACATCAAAAGTCAGCAGATTTTCTGTTGTTTGGGAGAAGGCGGAAATATTATTGAGTTCCTCTGCGATAAATTCCACAGAAGATGATAGAGTAATAATGAAGAAGTGTTGCATGAAAGGCAGCAGAACTCCCCCATAAAAAGAAGTGAGCTTAATGAGACGGGTTCATACATATGGGTATAAGGGTGGTGAGAAGCAACTCAGAATTATTGATTCCTCAATTTTTATGTGATACGAAAGATGTCGTTTTAGATTACCTACATGTTCTTCTAACTGGTTGGGTTACTTACTAGCAAATATTTTTCAGATAGAATTATATTTTTAGTTAAAAATTCGTAATCGTGCCAGAACAAATTTTCAAAAGGAAAAACAAATGAAAGTTATGGATCCGGCAGCTGGAAATTCACAGGTAATAGTATCGCATTGGACAACCAAGCAGTGGTCAGATGCATGGAACGGGCGGAAATGAATTCATCCCTAGTGATGTAATGTGTACAGAAACTCAATTAGTGTTCCTCGGAAAATTTATTCAATTAGAGGACACATTCAGATCGAAGAAAATGCACCGTAATAAAAACCGAGAGCAGTTATTAAGTTCCAAGGCCCAAAAGCATATTCCGTCATTGGGGTAGGCATGGTGAAGGACCTGACCGAAACAAGGATGATAAGAGAATACCAAAAGCGTGCAAAAATAGAACAGCCTAAGAAAGGAATTAGACTGTTGAGCAGACCGACCACAATATAGATTCGAGCCTAGCGCCCCGTAAATAGTGTTGCCTATATAAGGGGGAGTACGACAAAAAGTGTCTTACTGTCTTATTCACTACCGTATTCATCAATTACCCAATTTTCTACTAGAATGTTTTATCTAATACATGTAGACAATTTACACCTATATTAATGTTGGTAGACGAAAATAACTGAATGTCTTCTTTCTTGCTAGTGTAACCGATACAAAAGGCTTCGCACGAAATAAATTATATTAGCTGCTTTCTTTAATTAAGCTTCAGTCGCAGCTTCAGTTTTCGTTGCAATGGTTAATAACACAGATGTGGAATGGTATAATGAATAAGTTATTATCCGTTTAGTCCTTTATTTCCACGATGCTTTTTCCGAAATACTTTCATCGCAGTAACCTTTTATATCAGATCTCTTTATATCGCATTCACACAAATTATTTAATATCTTCCCCCTCACAAATGTCATATATTATTTACTTCTACACATTAACGCTTTTAGTCAGCTTAATTTCTATGCTTTCCTATCCTCCCCTACCCCAGAATCCATGACGGTTTTTATATTTCGGGCGTAATCATGCAAGGGATTTACGAGTAAAACACATTCGAAACGAATAATCGCTTTAGTATCATATCCGCAACCAAAGAACTAAGCAATTAGGAATTGCTCCTAAGAGGATAAGTCAGACCACATCTTCATTATTTGTGTTGTCAAGAATACCCACGCGATTTACATTTGTAGACAAAGCCTAATATACTACAATGAACATAAAAGCAATTTCGTTTATCTCCAGCAATTGATTTCGCTCTGTGGTTTAGCTTACGCGGTGCTCGGTCCCCATCGTATATCCTGATATGCTTTCGCCATCAGTTTGTCCTGTAAAGAGGAAGAAATCGATGTTGTCGTGAATTTACTCCTAATTCGATTCACAAGTCGTCAATACTTCCTTCCTTTCAGGTATTATTTACTGTGGTGTTTGGAAAATCTTACCGAGGATGAAGAAAATTGAATATTTTAGTCACTGCAGGTTCCTAATACGAAAATATATATGGGATATATGTGCGTATATCCTTCTGGAAAATGAATTTAATTTAAGAATAAATTGGAAGGGAAAATCTGGTGTTTGTTGCTTTTAGTGAGTTATAGATGTGTCGTAATATAATTTTCCTCTTCCTTTAGATTTTTAGATACTATTGTGGCGTGACAAAACCAAAAACATGAAAACCATAAAAGCTATAACAATACCTTACCATAATCCAAAAAATTTCTCAAGGTTGAGTATTCAAACCGGATATACACAAACCACTTACGTCCATTATTTCGACTCGGCCCAGCCGGCAAAGTGTATTAGAGCTGAATTAACTCAATTTCAATTCAATATCTCTGGTTATATGGAGTTCAATCCTAGTCCAAACTCTACGTGTATACGTGGTAAACTAAAAGAAATTGCAACGAAAGTTATTCTGCAATAAATCCAGTTGCCAAGAGAAGACCTCTATACCTGATGCAGAATATTCAAAAATCCCCTGGCAACTACCTGAAAAACAGGATTTCTGATGATAACGACCCGTGCAAATGTCAGCCTAAAGTCCCCATTTCAATTAGCAGCCAAGAACAAAGTGAGCCACTTAGCCTGGAAATCGATTCCTTGAAGTATCAAGCCAAATTAATATCAAATGGAGCTAAATCATTAATTTAATGGTTGAGAAGACAATCAAATCCTCCTCATGACAAGTGGAAAGACAATTTCCCACAGTCTGAATAATCCATACATAGATAATCTCCAGATAATCTACAGCCACCCAGTAGTTTGCAGTGACCCACACTCCGCACACATCTTGCCTATCATGACAAATTGGATATCCTGCTAGACAGCCCAAAACGTATATCCTAAATCCTCCTAAGATGAAACAAAATGTGCGGATGTAATGCATGTCCACACCTACGCCTGTGAACAGAAGTGCTCTGTGAAGATAAAGTTTGTTTCTGTCAACGGCAGTTGTATCTTGTTTGATGCCTCTATTAATTCTTATTAACTTGAAAAATCTTTTATGACTGTTTACACAAACACACGCGCACACCGGGAAAATATCCCAAGGAAGCTAAATTTAATTTAGAATTGAAGTAATTAAGTTCTCAAAGTAATTCCATAACCAGCAACTTTAAATTGAGTTGTCAGAAAATTTAACCGAGAATAATTCGGGAAAATAAAATGTCCGGCTCTCGTGTATGAAGGTTTCAGC
>QYTT01057048.1:0-10516 GCA_006980735.1 Dasypogon diadema
ATGAAATTAAATATTTAACAAATCAGGAAAAGTTCATATAATTCGTTTTTCATTCTTTGCATATATTTACCATTTTATCATATATTTACCATATATTTACCATATTATCTCAGACTCTCGACTTTAAGCCGTAAATTCGTCTACGGTAAAATTTTAACCAAACCTATATCTGACAATCGTCGATACATATTTTGCTTTTTGTTCGTTGATTTGGAGCCCCAGGTTAAGAGCAGAATCATTCAACTTTACTAATATGATATCATCTGGACTTTACTCACGAGATCCAAATCATCAGCCCTCCCAATGACCTCCTTGGATTTATTAGATACAAGGGTTGTTTAATAAAGGCTGAGACTGATGCTGTAATATCTTTATTTTTAATAATTACATAATCACCAGCACTTTATCCCCTTCTATGCACCCCACATTAATTGAAATCCACCAATGAAGCCAATGAAACAATCTTTTGTCATCTTTTCCAAAATTGTTATGCCTTGACTGCGTTGTTCATCGGTGAGTCCTTTTTTGCCATGAGATTTAAAATAGTCTCAGGGGTCTAGATCTGGACTGTATGGGGATGGGGATGAGGGATCGTTGAGATGTTTCGACGGTCGAAAAATTGGATAACATTAGTCCACAATATGGGATTTGTGTTGTCGTGGTGCAGTTTCCATTTCTGGTGGTTTTCGTGCAATATGTTAACGTCTTTAACACTCTTCAGTAGTATTCAGAGTAGTATTTCACCAGTGATTTTGAACGCACTGTTTTTACTCGAGACAAATTTCTACACAATTTATGTTTTTAGGAGAGAATAAGTAGACCTAGGATCCAGAGTGCATTGCATACACTCTAGACGTACGAAGATATTCTTTCAAAATTTTATGAGTACTTCCTAACGATATTTCCGGAGTAGTGGGCGAGTTTTCTGATGGTAATATGTGGATAAGTTTTGATTATAGCTGCCATTGCGTTGATTGTTTCCTGAGAAAGGGTTAATGCAGATATGCCATCTCCCCATAACTCGGGATCTCCACGCCTTCTTTAAGTCTGATGCAGTTATAATTGGAGGCGACGAAACACTACTCTATGTTTAACTAGTTACTGACCTCGTTGTGTTTCAGATAGAGCAACACTGTGTCTGTTGGTAAATAATGGAGTTTTAAGGTTAGCGCTCAGTGCAAAGTACCAAACCTAATCTCAGTCGCAGCCTTTATTTAACAACATACGGATATTGTTCCACAAAAACATTTTACGTTTCTGCAAAGCAATGACTAGATTAAGTAGTACAGCAGAGAGGGCATCAACTTATCTGAGCTGTTTGCTTATGTGGGGCTTATTAGAGATTTATTTTCAGTGCAGATCATTTTTGTGGATTCTTCAGTGGTAATGCGGCGAAGGTTCGCTATTTTTGTGCGCCGGCCGGTCCATTCCAACGTTAGAATCGCTCGAAAGTTAGATGACCTAAAGATCGGAATAGTTAAGCATTTCTCTTATTCTTGTCTTATATTTCAATTTCAATTTATTTCATTAATTAAATACACGTGAGCGTAGGCTCTTTTAAGTGTAACAACTCTACGAGACATGCGATTAACTACAATAAATTAATATTATATGAAAGATAAGCAACAAGAATGTAGTTCAAGGCAATACATTACATTAATTTAATTTAAATTTAACAGTAGCTGCCATATATCTATATACCATATTATGTAATCATAAATATATATATACTATTGCATATATAAAACAAAAATTGATATGAAAAAGGAAAAGAAATATGTTTAACAAAAGATTAATCTAAAAAAGAAAAGAAAAAGCAAGCACCAAAATCAAATATTAGAGGATGAAAAGTATTCAAATGCAAGCTTCCTAAAGCCACTGACACGAATACAGCTTCTGACGATATTCGGCAAATTATTCCACAGTCTGACAACATGAACGAAAAACTTTTTACTACTCACTAGATACTTGTAACGAGGCATAAGTAATTGATTATTTCTTATAGAATTCATAAAGTTTATGACGACATATAGGTATCGAGGGCTCAAATTATTAATTATTTTAAACATGAGGAAGCAGGCGCGAAATTTAAGAAAATTATTCAAGGAACATTTCAGGATATTGAACGAATATTGTGAAATATGATTCAATCCATATATGAAGCGGGCGCACGCGTTATATGCGACATTGAATTTTCTACTAGTTCTACTATCTAGACACTTGAAGACTTCACAACCATATGTGATGGTTGGTAGTGCAAAAGCTCTAATTAAAATAAGCCGCAGAACAGTAGGTATGAATGCAGCAAAATACCATAACCTTCTCAAAATACTATAGTTTCTACCAATTACCGCATTAACATGAGAATCTCAAGACAAAGTTCTGTTAAATATAATATCCAAGTTTTTCACCTTCTCACAAAAGGGAAGAGTAACACCATCTAATATTACACATGGCACATTACTTAAATCAAGGACTTTATTAGCTGTGTTCTTTTGGGCAACAGAGTTATGAAAGCTGAAAAGAACGGTTGGAATCCATGGAGTGCATAGCTAATTCTTCTTCTTCTCTTTTTCTCTTTTTAAGCAAACCCGAGATAAGTAAAGACCGTTATTAACTTGAAATTTATTTTAACGTCAGTTTTGCCCACATTTGTGTTTATTTTAATTGCCATGATGAGTAAGATCAATTTTTAAACACGAAAACTTTCAATAAGCGCCACCTATTTTCCCGTAGAAGACTTAAATAATCCAGTTAGCTTTTTAACTCGGTTAAATAATCGAGCTAATTAAACCCAGTTAATGTATGACAACTCTGTACTCTGCTGCCAAAAGAACGCGGCTATTATATATAATAATTGCCTGGGACTTATCTGGATTAAGCCTGAGTTTGTTATCTGAAGCCCATTGATATATTCGCGGTAAATTCTGATTTGCAACAGAAATACATTCAGCAAGTGAATTGGGATTAGCAGGGAACATAATTTGGACATCATCAGCGTAAAGCTGGATGACGTCTGAGCTAGGTGAGTGTGGCAAATCGTTGATGTAGATAGAGAAGAGTAGAGGACCAAGAATAGAACCCTGTGGTACGTCTGCCGGTAATTCTAGAAACGTTGAAATCTTATCGCCATTACATAGCGTAGCTTGTGACATAAAATATCAAAATCAACACAATCGAAAGCTTTGGAAAAGTCCAAGAGAATGAGTAACGATGCAATACTTTTATCAATATTTACACGAATTTTTTCAATAAGATAAATTAAACTGGTAGTGATGGAATGCTTAGCTCTAAAACCAGACTGGTATTCATAAAGTAGCTTGTTATCGTTGATATATTCAATCATTTGCGAGTGAAGAACTCTCTCGGGCCTGAAATCATTCATTTCACTAGGAGAGACTTTTTTGGGAACCGGAACCACTCTTGCTAATTTCCATTCATCAGGAAAAACAGATGTTGTAGTAGAGGTATTGATAATATGGGTTAGTGGTGATACAACAAAGGGAAGAATTGCATCAAGAAAACGGATGTCAATGCAATCTAAGCTGATAGAAGTGCCTTTGTCTTTTATAATTATTTTCTATAAATAAAGTGCCTATATAAATAAAAAAAATATATATTACATGAAGTTTTGTTACCAATGCCTAAGTTTTGAATATATTTCCACAGACGTTTGCTAGGAATACCAGGATCTAGTAACTAAATTTAGCAGAACGAATTGCACTGGTTACTTTATTTCTTAACACTTTAAAATTATCTAAAAGGGAGTCCAACTTAAATTTTTTCCACAGACTATAAGCAAAATCACAGGCACAGGCAACTGCCATGTTCGTGAGACCATATCCACACAATTGATGATAATTACGTCAAGAAGGAACGCACCAGAAGATGAAGTTCTGGTGGGTTTACTATTGATTACAACAAGACCAGATCCGTCAAGGAAATCTAAGAGATTATTCTTTTCCTTACTATTTTGGTCACTAATTTAAAACTATTCGCCTTCAATCTATTTTTAAAATTATGAAAAGGTGTAACTCTGATACTTTTTCCATATATTAGATACAAAAGAACAAAATAAATTAAAAAAGATGTAGGAAAAAAGATTTTCCACAGAAGTTTGTTTCCATTGCTGTTGAGCAACTTTTTTTCCCAAAGTTTATGGCTGAAATCAATATTTGTCTTTTTTACCGAAAATTACCACAATTTCAAACAATTATCCCATGAGCTTAATTTTAGTCTCTTCTGTATCGACGTTTTCAATTTAAAACAATTTAAAGCTACTGAAAAGTACGCTAATTAATCTCGTCACCAGTTTTTAATCAAAATTTCCCATATGTGGCAGAAAATGAGAATTCCCAGAATTTCGCGCATAAGAGTTATGTTCGTACCGCAGCCATCTATGGATATCTCTATATCTATATATATTAAATTTAAAAAAGAACTTGTAGCAAATTACCGCAGACATTAACGTTGGTGTTAATACGTCCGACAACGTCAGTCAGGATATAGAAGTAGAATAGCCAACAACTTCGTTTATAAGGGGGGGTCTAACAAATTACTAGTACGTTTTGAAAGTGAGGACGAAACAAAGCCCTTCGGGTATGCACGTTGTGATAACCTCACGTGCACCGGGCATGTGAAGCGGGAAATGATAAAAGAACTTTCATTTCATGATAAATGAACGTGCATTACACGTCCATTTCAATTGCGCCGGGAGTAAATGTTGGTAATGAGCTTTGCATTTCATGTGCATTTCAATTGAATCCATTGATGGATGCTTTAAAAGGATAACCACTAATCACGGCCAATAAGTCTTTACAAATGGGAAATGCATGAAACTGAAGCCAAATGTTTTATTGAAGCCCTTTACCAGGAAGTGGAAAGAGAGTGCTGTTATAATCGTTACAAAGCCGCGTGTATAAAGTTTGATACCTTCTGCTTCTGCAAGATTGAATTTCAGTTTTGTCATGCAATTTTTCCCTTCGATAATATTTTTAGTGTTGCTCATTGTCTGCGAGACATCTCGTTAGGAAATTAAAAGGTGATTAAATTAAATTTCCGTGATCACTTTTCAGTTAATTGTGGAATAGGCTGATATTTTGCAATAATTTATAGACTTACTAAGTACTCTTAATGAAATCAGAGTTAGAGCGAGTAGTGAAGTGACAATTGCCTATACACAGGGTGGTAATAAAGGAATACGTTGGCATGCTTCTAATTTACGTAGAAATATTGTGGGCGATGCAAAGAATACGCACTCCAATTAGTTAATCTTTTGAAAATGTCTTACAATCCCCGCGCTCGATTTAGTGAAGGAGAAAGCATTTATTTTTATGTATATATTTCGCTATTATATTAGCTATAATAAGGCAAAGGATAAAAGCAAGGGGATAAAAGCAAAAAGGTAGAACATTAACGTAGAAATGTACAGCAATAAGCGTCTTACACCAAATTACTTTGTAGTCGCAATGTACTTTTCTAAGCTGAGATTTACAGAGACTAAAATCAATCAAACTGTAGTTTATATAAAAATTATTTCACATTCTATTAATTGATTCGAAATGTCCATAATCGGCATAATGTGATGGTAAATAAATGAAGTTTATAGATCTTAAGTTTTGTGGTCTAATAAACTCGAAAATTGCACGCTCTCTATCCGATCTAAGTGGGGCCTGTATGGAGGGAATCCGACAGGACTGGCATATTTTGGTAGAATCGAACAAGGGTAGTAAATAAAAACTTTGTTATATATGGGTCATTTAATTCCTGTGCTTAACGCTTCATAACTCTTAGCAGCGGTTTTACTTTACTGGCTGCATGGTCGATGTGGTCATTAAAGGTACCTAAACTTGGATTTAAAGAAAACATCCAAATCAAGTATTTTATCAATCAAAATATTGTTATGTATACTATATTCAAAACTCCGAGGTATTAGTTTAGGAGAGAAAAATAAGATTTGACAGTTAGCGAAGTTTAAAAACAGGGAGTTTTTGAACACGATTCGTCCTGCAACTCAACATAATCTGATCCTGATCGAATAATCTTATACAATTTTGAGTCATCCGCATAAAACGGAAAAATTTGAATTTGTAACTACCTAAGAGATTTCATTTAAGAATAGAATAAAAGGAACAAGTCTTAAGTGGCATCCCTGCGGAATACCATTAACAGCAACTATTTCATAGGATAGAACGGAAAGAGATTGCACTTGTGGTTTACGTTTACCGTCACTTAAGTAAGCAATAATGGAGTGAAACCAAGAGCATTCAGTTTGTATAATAGTAACTTATGGAAAAGTTTATCAAAAGCTTTACTAAAATCATTAAATAACCGTGAGTTTCTCTACCCAATTCAAAGGATTTGATACAATAGAATGAAAATGGGAGCAGGTTTGTTATTGTTATTGATCTCCCTTTCGCAAAGTCATGTTCATTACGACTGATTATCATACAAGAATTCACTCCCAATGGCCTTAGACAGTTTGGGTACAGAAGATAATTTAGTAATTGGTCGATAATTAGTGGGATGATCCCTTTTGCCAGATTTAAAAGTAGGAGTAATCAATGATCGCTTCCATAAGTCTGGAAATTCCCCTGTTTGGAGCGGCTTATTGAACATATATGTTAACAGTGTAGACAAGGTAGATCTGTAGCAGCGTGCTACCTCATTAATATAAGTTATTTAAAAAAAGATTTATTTCGCTGTTTTACTTTCATCAAATTTTAAGTAATATTTTTTAAAGAATTAATTTTATTATCCATTGTCAATTTGAAATTTTATAAATGAAAATTTAGTCGAGACACAATAAAAGCTACTTTGAGATTTATGAAAATTGAAATCGTATACTCCGAAAATTCATAAACACTTTGGAATACTTCACGAAAACTTTTTATAAAAACATTGAAAAACATAATAATGTGTTGTCAGAAAATAACAATTGTAGAGATGTTATTTTAGAGTCGCTTGAAGAAAAATTGGTTCATAAATCTCACTAATACTGACATCCCGGACTCGGTGAAAGAAATAGTGAGTTTAGGAGATAAATTTGTATTTCGCAGCCATTCAACAAATTTGAAACAATGGTTTAACATTATAAAAAAATATTGAAAACAACCCTTATAAGGTGAGTAATGAGAAGATTGACCTTATTCGAAAAGAAATAGTTGAGGTAGGATTAAAAACTAACAGTAGGGACAGACATATAAAGAGAGAGGATCGCTTGAGATTGTCCAATTTAAATTTGACCTTGAAATTTTGTAAACAACATCCTGATATTATGTTCACCAATGCAGATAAGGGCAATGTTACGGTTGCTGTTAATAGAAATGATTACATTCGCAAAGTAGAAAACATGTTAAATGATAATAATACCTACACCACCATTGATAAAGACCCGACGAAAGGTATGCTTAGCAACCTGAAAAACCTTACTAAACGTTGGCTTGACCTTAAATTCATAGACAGACTTACTTATTTGCGCATCACCCCATTTTTTGCACATCCATCTCGTACTTATGGACTACCCAAGATCCATAAATTGGGAATACCCTACAGGATCATTGTATCTTCGGTCGGAAGCCCCTTTCATAAATTCTCTGAGTTTCTATACCAAATCATGAAACCGGTTACCATAAACTCAACTTATAATGTAAGAAATATTTATGAGTTCGTTGAAAGGATGAAATGTGTCGAGATTCCCAAGGATTATGTGTTGATTTCATTAGATGTGACTTCCTTGTTTACGAATGTTCCTAATGATTTGGTCGTCAATGGTATTAAGAAAAGATGGAGTGAGATAAGTGAGGCCTCCAAGATTCCTTTGACAGAAATGATCGTTGCTTTAAATCTCTTGATGAATAACAATTATTTTAAATTCAATCACAGGTTTTACAACCAAATCTTTGGGAGTCCCATGGGTTCTCCCATTAGTCCCTTATTTGCTGACATTGTCATGCAAGATTTAGAAGAGTTTTGCATCAGGAGTTTAAATTTTCGGCCCCCTTTTACTTTAGATATGTTGATGATATTATCACGGCTGTTCCACGAGACAAAATAGATCACACATTAGAGGTATTTAATAGCTACAATAGACACTTACAGTTTACACACGAGTTAGAAGTTAATAACAGGATTAGCTTTTTGGATGTTTGTTTGATCAGGACTCCCAACGGTTCATTGATTACTGATTGGTATCGCAAACCTACTTTCTCTGGTAGAATTTTGAACTTCTGTTCACAACATCCTTTTCGCCAGAAGATTAATTATTAAGCAATTAATTAATTATCAAGCAACACTTGTCTGAGGATAAAAAGGTCATTTGTTTCGTATTTATCATTCAAGACATCTCAGACGGATACATTTCTTTGTTTTATAAAATATTTGTGCTGTAAAATATTTGTGGTGTAAAAAATAATTAAAAATACTAAGCCTAATTGGAAATAAATTAATAAAATAATAGTTTTATTTAAAATAAATAATAAGTAAAAATAAATTTAATTTAAAATAAAAGATTTTTATTCATTCGTTTATAATTGGTACGTTTTTATTCAGTGATGGGAATTTATGGATAAGGTGAAATATATTGGTTCAATGTCCCCAGTTGATTCTTTGTCTTGTGTAGAATTATTTAATTAGATAGCATTTCAGGCTCTATGTTTTTTTTATAAGCAATAGACTGATAACCTGGAAATATATTCCGCTTAGATTTGCATAGTTTATTGAGTAAACATCTGAGATCGAGAATACAAAAACTTTCTTATCGTACAGCATATCTCTGCCTATTACTTGATTTTATCTTAAACTTCCACTGAACCTTTCAAAAACTGCAGATACTTGCGCCTCTTATAAAGCCTTTTCTTTTTGTTTTGGCTTAACGAAGTTTATGATGCCACGATACGATTAAAATTTTTTTCCCAATATATATAGAAATTTTAATCCTGATTCGGAACACTCATTTACAAGTTGAATTTATTAAAATTATTGATTTTATGTAAATATTTCATACACCTGTAGAGTAGTGATTTTTTTTATCATTATTTATTTTAATTACAAATGAATAAAAATGGATTCTTCCCTTATCAAAGAGAAACTGTTTAGCATGAAAAGCTTCGCGTGAAACGATCTGAATTCATTCAGCTTGGCCTGGCCTGGCCTGGCCCATTACTTGCACTGAAACTGCGCACCGGAACTGTTGTGCTTAACTTCATTATCAGATTCGTTCAGTGTAAAAGGAACGGAATAGTTTGGGTTTTTAATAATAATTGAACAATCGAATATCCAGCTAATGAGCAGTGAAAGTACTCACTGAAACGTGTAATTTCCACTTTTGGGGTGGCCTTATTGATTTTTGTGGTGAAATTATTTAGTCTAAATGTGTTCATGGAGGTGCGGCTATTGCGAAGGTATGGAGATTTCTGTAATACATCCTCTTACTACTCCTCCTACTAAGAACCACATTTCGTGCAAAATAAACTTGAAAATGGAAAATTGTATGTCTGTCTGTCACTTAATTGTAATCCTTTTAGGTTTGAACTTACGTGTTCGGTCTACAATCTGCAGACACCATAAAATTTTATTATAGTCCCACCTCCTGGTAGCCCTAAGTCACGCGAAATCTCATCAGAAAGGATTCAGTTTTACAATCGAAGGTAAGAAATTTTCTGGCGGAGGCGGAGGAAAAAAGAATGCTTGGAGTAGAAGAGAGATGGCTGTTCGAAAGCACTTTAATATGCAATAAATTTTTCGCTTTTTTATACCATCGTTTTCAAAATTTATCCATCAAATAAAAATTAAAATTTAACTTAAATGTTTCACGAAGAAAATTATTCAAAGTTTTTCTCTTTTTTATATTTACAGGGCAGTAACAGATCCTCGGGATGGTCGACGAGTAGCATTAAAGAAGCTTCCAAACGTTTTCCAGTCGTTAGTGTCTTCAAAGCGTGTTTTTCGGGAGCTGAAAATGCTTTGCTACTTCAAACACGAGAATGTAAGTAGAAAATTTTCCTGTTCCTTCCATTCCTTGTGCTCGGTTAAATGCATATATCCCCCATATAGACGAAAATGGTATATTTCCCTTCATTATCATTACTTTTAACATCCCAAATGCTTCGCCAGTATTATTCATGAGGGATGGGCTTTAGGTCTCTTATATAATAGCACTCCTTGGAATAGCACAAGACGTGAACTTTTTCCCTAACTATATATATACATAAAGTCTTTTCGTATTTTCTTGTTTCTGTCGGGAAAAGTTTGCTGGAAAAAGTTTGATAGCTACTTTATTGAGAAAATGAAGATGCTCCTTTAAGGAAATATTTCTACGGGATTTTGTAGCTCAAAATGCTAATGTAATTTTTATATTGTCTAATTAAAGTGTAGTATGTTCCCCAGGACATGATTTTGCTGCAACAATTTATGACCTTGCTGGAAGTCAATAAGGCAATAAGTCTCTGTGAATTGTGGGCGTTATGTATAATTATGCTACAATGTAATTAAATTGGTATACATATATACTCCAATA
>QYTT01057079.1:0-13895 GCA_006980735.1 Dasypogon diadema
GCCATGAAGTAGGATTTGCACATGTGTGAAATAGTTTTTTATGAACGCTTTTAAGATAGGAATAAAGAGAAAAATAGTCCGAACATGAGTCATCGGTCTACTTCCTCTATGTTAAGACGTTCATAAAAAGCAGTTCATGTGTGAGTTGCAATTTCTGCTTCGCGGCTTGTGTTTTATAGTCCCGGGGGTTTTGGTGGCATGCGATTTCTTCTGCTGTTCCGCTCCTTCTTTGTTCTCTCCTCGAAGACTTTACCTATAAGCAAAAATGCTTCTTACACCGAAACGTAATTTATACACGAGTTCGAGTCCATTTTGATTCTCTGTCTGAGGGCGGAATCAATGTAAATATCCTAATTAAAATTTTAAACTTATTCAACTTGGAATTCCGCACAGGCATAGAAACAAAAGCTATGTTTTTTAGCAACGAAGCTGAAAAGAACGGTTCAAATCCATGGAGCACAGAGTTGTCGTTTTGTGCAACAGAGTTATGGAAGCTCAAAAGAACGGTTGGAATCTATGGAGTACATAGCTAATTCTTCTTCTTCTCTTTTCCTCTTTTTAAGCAAACCCTAGAGGTCAGTGGGACTGCTCAATTTGCTATTTCATGTGGGGCCAGTTATCCAAGACACAGAATACTTATCGGAAACGAAAGGGAATGTAGTTCCATCACTTTTTGTTGTTCGCTATCTTATGGATAAAATTGACATTTATCCTAGACACAGAATGTTTATTGGAAAAGAGGCAGCACTATAAAAGTGGTGCCATTCAACTTAATGGGTCACCCCACACCTTAATTCCTGCGGCATTATTAAAACCGGTTTTATAGGAGAAGGGTAAGAGAAGCAGAGGGAAATGTGTATAAAAGTGCGGCACCTATTTCTCGTGTTGTCACTTACTAACACAACCATAAGGGACAAGATTTTTCTAAAAGGGAGAGCAAGCAATTTACACGCATTCTATCAACGTCTCTATTCGTACATGAAGTGATGATTGCGGCAAGAATAAAGGCGTGGAAATGCTAACTGTTATCAAACTGGTTTGAATAAAGCCGCAGAAATAAAGGTGTGGAATGGCCCAACGCAGGTTGAGTAACATGCTCAGTCCGTATTTATGTCAGTGAGAAACCCCAAGATAAGTAAAGAACGTTAACTTGAAATTTATCCTAATTAGTGTTGGGCAAAAACGAATAACTACATCGAATAATTCGAATAACCACCAAGAAATTAGTTATTCGATAACACAATTTCGCGTTATTCGATGTGTTCGAATAATTGGGAGAAATGTTCGAATAATTTCCAATGTACAAAAATTTTCCCAATCTGCATAAATTCTTTTATATTTTACCGTAGATTTCCGTGCTGAAGCAAAAATCGTAAGCTACTACATAGAAAAAACTACTTTTCACCAAATAAAATGTTCATATTTATAAAGAAATAGAAATCTAAAAATCCCTGGGTGATTTACAATTACATTCAGACGTGGGACACTTGATTTCATATGATGCTTCTCCGAAACAAAGTACACTTTGTTAGTATGTTTATTATTTCAGAATTATTTTTGTGTATGGGTAATAGGTGATGGGGAGGTCTGTAAATATGTCAATTTAAGCCATTAATTGTACAGCTTATAATTGTGTATACAAAGTGATTTTTATTTATGTTATACAATTACTACAAAGGCATAAATATTAATGAGGTTTTTTAGTTCCTTTATTTTTCAGAGCTGTATATATAATTTTTTGTTTCTTCTAAAGAATATTGAACTCTCAGTTGTTTTGTCATTTTCTCCATTAAATAACAAAGAAGTTAAGGAAGAAGAAGTTAAGCCATCACTCCTTTAAAAAAGGAAAAAATTATCCATTATTCGATTTACGATATATTATTCGATGGTTGAAATTATTCATTATTCCATTATTTGATGGCTCAGATTATGCTATAGCGCCCAACACTAATTTTAATGTCAGTTTTGCTCACGTTTGTGTTTATTTTAGCGCTATCTATTTTCTCATAGAAGACTTAAATAACCCAGTAAGCTTATTAACTCGGTAAAATAACCGAGTTAATTGAGCCCAGATAGTGTATGACAACTCTGTACTCTGCTGCCAAAAAACGTAGCTAAAATGGACCTGAATTTCCGTATAAAATACGTGTCCGTGAGTGAAGCATTTTTGTTAAGGGTTAAGAACACGCGGGGAGGAGGGATTTACGCTTTAGAGTGACATTTCTCCTTGGAAATTGTTATTGCTTTTCTCTTAACTCCTTAGAGGGCCATAGGAACTACATCAAATCCCTTCATGAATCCAAGAATATAAAGGCTTCACTTTTCCAGTTTTTCGCAAAGTCCATTTCGTTACCTGGTCTAAGGTATTTCGTAATGAGTTCGATCATCGATAATATTGAATCGAAATACATAACCTGGCCCACTGATTCCGCCATAAGTTCGGTCGACAATAAGATCGAATCGAATTACATAATTGAATTGTTCTATATAAACAAAAATATTTCTAAATCTTCACATAATATTAGTCAGTTAGTTGAACAAATCGCCTGTTTTTTCTATAACTTTTTCTTAACATTTTAAAATAATTCAAAATCGAATTTGATATCTGCGTAAACAAAAACTATAGCCTGCATCAGGTAACCATGGGCGCCGACTCCATGGGGCCCAAGGGGCTTGAGTTCTCCCCTTGAGGGGGAAGAGGGACTCAGCCCCCCAGAAAAATAGTAAGGTTTATATTGGCCCAGAGAGAGAGAGTTATACGCAGAAAGCATTACGAATTGAGAACGAATCGTAATCGAACTCTATTTTTCGAGAAATGCGAACGATAACTTCGTTACGAAACTCGTTGTCGAAATGTTTTCGAATTGAGAAAACACCAACTTGTCATTCTATCTCGAATCGTGAAAGCAAATCGTTTTCAAATCGTCTTCTCATATTATCCTCGAAGTAATTATGTACATGGCTGGTTTGCTGCTGCCCTCTTATGTATTCGTATTTTCTTCGTAACTACGAATAATTTTTGAATTAGAACCTTTAATGAAGAAATGTGGTAATAAAAACAATCTGGCATAATATTTTATTGAAAGTAGAAATTCAAAATTTACTTACGATTTCAAATTACAACAAAAATCAGAATTCGTTTTTAAAGCCTAGTGCGCTGCTGAACCGAAATTCCGATTTGCAATTCAAGCATTTATCTCTACACGGTAAAACTAGTGTGTAGAATAATGTGGAAAAGAAATCATATTTCGAATACTTCATTCTGACGTTTGAAACCCGCAAGGTGAATACTGAAAATGGTGCAGATATAACACATCTGACAACCACTGTCAAAATTACCACTTCTGGCAATCGAAATAAATTGTCCAAGCATTTATTCCCGTTTCGCATAGACGGCAAATTTGTCTCCATTCGCAGGTGGAGCCATCTCTAGAAAAATACGGAAATTTACGTTTTACAACTCAGTTTCCAATTCAACAGCGTACCGCAAAACAGAATGCAATTGGGAAATTCCCGTAATCGGAATTCCGCTCCATTTTTTATGCACGTATCTGTTATGGAAATTTGAATTCCGATTCAGCAGCGTACTAGGCTTAAGGGAGGAAACAGAACAAAAAAAACTTTCTGATACTTCATCTAAAAATCACAAATGACAAAACGTACAACGCACTTTTCTTTAACCAGAGTACTTCATTGCTGATAAAAAAAAGGTTCTGAGAATCAAAAGAAGGGAAAAAAGCAAAGTTCGGAAAAATGAAATAAGCCCGAAATTGTCTGGAATCGAGAATTGTTTTTGATATCGAAATTTCGTAAAATTGTTTGCAGGGTATTTTGAAGTAATTTCGGTATAAATATAAATAATATTTCGATTATTAACATTCGAATTGGCAGGTGTAGTGTAGCGACTAGGTCTCTCCAAAACTGCTGTTTTGAGTATAAAGTCGTCATTTTATAGCATTTAACCTTTAAATGCACCGGTCCAAAGATATCTACAAGCTAAACCAAATCAAAATCAGGACGAATCAAATCAAAAATCAGGAGCAACCGAATCAAGATCAAGACCCTACATGCAACACATTCGTAATTCTAGTTCACATATCTATTAGAAAATGTAAGAAGGCTATTCACACGGCACATATGAGTCAAAAAAAGTCACTTGTTCTGGATGAAAAATACAGACGATGCAGCAAATTTGTCTTCAGTTGTGTAATGTGAGACAGATTACCGCACACACCAAATCATCTGGATGATTATAGAAATTGATGTGCGCCTGTGCGATCACATTCGCTCAAAAGGTGAACTTATCACACATCAAGGGCCATCATCACAGACGTCATGATCAGATAATGACACCAAAAGTGGATCAAAATCATGGAAATAAGAACTAAGGAACGACTGTAAAATTGAGAAATGTGAAGCACTTTGCACTTGTTTCACACAAAGAAATTTTTCCACTGCAAACGCAAATGACCAGTGTAGTATTAGAAATAAGCAGATGTTAGCGCTAGGGGTAGACACATTTCTTAATCTAAAACTCTTAAAACCATGTTTAGCCATTCTGGGGAACCTGAAAAATTATATACTACTTTATTTGTGAACTTTCATAACATTTAATTGGGAATTTTTTAACATTAAAAATTTTCTGTGAACCCCTAGAAATTTCAAGTTTCCTCGAAAATAACTACTGAACTGAAATATGGGGTACCATACTGATTCCTAACCTCAAACTGGAACACGCACTCACTACCACTTAGATGCGCAACCAAGGATACATATTTCAATAATTTAGGTGTAGTGATTCAGTTGACATTTGTGGGGTACCAGTTTCCACCCCTTTTCCTCTTCAGAAATACTTCACTTTCACTTGTTCATCTACACGTTTGTGTCCGTTCCTTAGTTCTTATTTCCATGATCAAAATAAAATAACAAACTGGAAACAAATGTTCCGCATGATACATTTCACATTGTAATGTCAAGGAGCTGGCCGTGTAGGCCAGAGCTGAGACTCAAGTGAGCCTCATGCTCTAGACTGAGCCAGCCGGGAGATCTCACAGGCTCCTGACTTGTCACTCAGCCCTGATGAGAGAGAGGCTGATGAAAGCCAGGAGGAGCTCTCACCCTCAGGAAGCCCCGCCATGGACCTCGTCCTAATGAGAGACGAGTATCCATGTAAAAGTTTTCCTAGAGGGCTGCTCCTGAAGTCTCCAGGCCTGGCCCAGTCGCTCCCTGGCCGGCACGCTTGATGACTAGCTTTGCGGGAGTGATGGGGTGGGTTCCGGGAATAACCGCCGCCCCCTCCGGGATGCCCATTGAACAAAAAAAATCGTGCCGGGGAAGGAGGAAAGGGAGGGAGGAAGACAGGGAAAGAAGGAGAATAGGCGGAAAAGGAAAAGAAAAAAACCTAGAAAATTAAAAGGAAAGAGGAAAAAAACGAGATAAAAAGACAAGGAAGAAAACAAAACGGAAAATCAAAGAAAAAGAAAAAAATATATAAAAAAAAATACAAAAAAGTTGAGGGGGGAAGGGAGGCCCAGATGCGGGGCTCCGCTCTCCTACCTGCTTTTCGGTGGGAGAGTCTGATGACAGCGACTCCTCCTGTACCCTTTCAGGATCTGTTCCAATCCACGTCTTCGTCTTCGTTTTCGTCTTGTTATGACAGTTTGTGACGTCAGAGAACAAGCTTAGCTATTATAACAATGAGAACAAGTCAGCTTGTTCCAATTTGTTTGCTTAGCTTGATTCTTGACATTTCGTGAAGTCGTGTGATATTGTGTATTTTTTGGAATTATATAATAAATATTGTGTATTCTAAATAAATATTTTGTAGTTTTTGTTAAAAGTAAAATTTTTCTGACTCGCTAACTTTGTTATAGAAGTATCTCTTCGAAACTTATTAATTGTTGCGTATAGGGATTGAAGGCTGCCAAGAGGCAGTCTGAGGATGGTAATGTGACCTCTGGAGTAGCTCAAGGGCCGTACAGGCGTGAGCGAAGACAAAACGGAGGTGTTACTCCCCCTTGGCCAGAGTTTATACTAGTTTGTTTCTAATTATAAGACAACTACATCCCATATCATAATATGGACGGATGCTCACTTGAATCAATTCCAATTCCTATTGGATTATTTTAAATAATTTAATTAAATATAAAAACAGAGAAATCATGTGCACTACTTACACTTTACGTCCGCCATTTTACGCACCAAGTCATGCATTGAGTTAACTTGTTCCAATTCAAAGTTAGTTTTGCTTCGTCTTGACAATTCAACATAACCTAGCTAGCCCATCAAGTCAACCACGAAGTCAACCCAAAGGTTGACTCGATGTAAGTGTTATGCAAACGAGCAAAGCTTACCACCATAGACATGAATTGGTAGTGAGCTTGACTCGGTCTGACGTCACAAACTGCCATAACAAGACGAAGACGAAGACGAAAACGTGGATTGGAACAGGTCCTCAATATGAAGAAGGATAAACTTATTGGGCGATATAACCTGGGTTGGATAGAGGACTGTCTTCCACCTTTTGGTATAAATACTATCCTCACATTTCTCCACACTGCGTTTATATCCCAAAGCATATTTGATTATTGATTTGTATTATAATCAATTTTGTTTTTCATCCTGTGAAGATACAGTGCACGAAATAACAATGAAGCAATGTATGAGCATACACTCATTCTCTAATATTTCAGTAATTTCGAATCGATGCGATTAATTTCATTACTTAATTCCGCAATGCTTACTTTATTAACCGTTACAAGATCAATTGTAACTCTACTGATTAGCACGTTTTATTGACCATCTTATTAGAGAGCTTTGAAGAGTGCTGGGTCCGAGAGCGAAATAAGGATAAAGGCAGTGCGTATATTATATAGCGAGAATAAACAGGCAAAAGTCTGTTCTGTCTTCTCAAGTAAGTACATGACAAGTCTTGGCGTCTTCCCGTGGCTGCGAGTGAACGTATCTGCATCACAAGAGTTTAGAAAGATGAAAGAATTCCTAAGAAAACAGGTTGCATGAGTGTGGAATGTATGTTTGGGGGTAGGTAATAGTTTATAGCCGGCAATTAGGGAAAATAGAAAAGGAATGAGTGAAGGATGCGTACCCTGTTTCCTAGAAAAACTCTTTTAACAAGTACAGCGCGAGGTATGGATGAAACAACCCTTAACAAGCATGATCAATTCACTGTTGGGCCCAGTCGCGGGTTGACGCGAATTTTAAGATCGGCAAGGTCTTAGTGAATATTATAGTGGAAAACTTGTGAATATTATAATACTATTTTATTAAAAAGTATTTTTCATTTTCAATTTATTATGATAAGTGATAGTATTTTTCTCTTCGGGTAAGTTAAAATAAATGAGAAATGGGTAGAATATTTTGCGAATAGGTTTGTTTTGTAGTCATGCCACCAGGAACAATATTAATGGTTGATGAGAAAGCGAAAATGAGTGCTCATAAGGATAGAATAGGACGTTCTTCTACTGTTGTCGACAACTTCATTAAATTGGGTGCTGCATGTGGAAGTATAAAAACAAAAAGTCCTCCAAAATGCATAACTGCAAGGCTGAAGAGGTAGATTATTTCAGAAGCACGGAAGAATAAATTGCCTGTAGCACACATAAAACCAATGGAAAAGAATAATTTCTAGTAATGAAAACAAATTTAATCTTGATGGTCCAGATGGGTTCAAGTATTACTGACATGACCTTCGAGAATGAGCCGTAATTTGGGTAGAGGCAATGTGATGGTTTGGGGCGCTCGTGGCTACTTTGAAAAAACTCCGTTCATGTGGGTTCCAACAAAAATGAACAGCGGAATATATTGAGAACTGCTTGAATTTGCCCTAGATAAATATGGGGATTCTGCAATTGGTTAAAACTTTAGTCTTTTCGCGCCTTGCATTGCATGCTTCTATGTTGAAGCAACTATGTCTGAGGTCAAACATTGTAAGCGGATAGCTTTTTTTAGGTTCGTTGCCTAAATCCCATTATTATTTGATGTTCGCAATTTTAAAAGTCAACGTTCATGCACTTATTGATCCTGACTTTATGTAATGTAACCGAAATCATACTCTTGCACTCATAAGCAATTATTTAAGCGACTTAAGAAGGCTTCGCCCAGTGACACCGGAGATCTACACGTACAAGACAAAATATTTATTAGGGAACATAACGTAAGGTCTGTGGAGTAATAGTTCCCAGGCTCGACTAAATCTACTCGCATCTAGATTTTTTTGAGGTATTGCCTAAGCTCTGGGAACAACCCTATGATGCACCCAGCAGAGCTCAGGTGGAAGGGATTTTCAGGGAAGAGGGGAGATAAGTAGAATTTTATCCTGACAACTCTTGCGAGTAAACCACAACTTTTGGCGTAAAATTTTTACTAGGCAACACTCCAGTGACTTCACTGGTACAATTCTTATCGATTGAATCGAACCTGCAGATTTGCAGAACTGCGCCTCAACCCGCATTGCCAGTGCCATGAACAAATAAAAATATTATTTGCAACATATAACTCTTTCTGAACTAGATTTCATTATTAAAAACTGCTCTTGTTAAACATTCTTTCTCATCTTTCTTCTTTTTCAGTTACTCCAAGTCAGATAGAACGACTTTACTCCAGATTTACATCACTTGATCGTGGCGACTGTGGAACATTATCTCGAGAAGATTTTTTGCGAATACCTGAACTTGCTATAAATCCACTCTGTGATAGAATAGTTCACGCATTCTTTGCTGATAGTACTGATGATCGCGTTAACTTCCGACAGTTTATGCAGGTATTGGCACACTTCCGGCCAATAAAAAAAAATAAACTTAATAAGTTGAATAGTCGGGAAGAAAAGCTGAAATGTAATTTCGAAAAGTTTACTAAATTAAACACAAAAGTTAATTAAATTTACTTCTAGTTGCGTTTAAAATGTATGATCTGGACGATGATGGTGTGATAAGCAGGGATGAATTGCTAAACATTCTCCATATGATGGTCGGCGCTAACATCAGTCAAGATCAATTATTAAGCATAGCTGAGCGCACCATAATGGAAGCGGATCAATGTTGCCAGGGGAAGATTTCATTTGACGATTTCTGCAAGGCCCTTGAAAGGACTGACGTGGAGCAGAAAATGTCAATTCGTTTCCTTAATTAATTTCCTACACCAATATGAATTTATGCTTAAGCAGATATGTGGTAAAATATTCCAAAGTTTTCCAAGGTTTTTGTAAGTATTTTGTTTACTTTTATTTACAAACTTTTGTAGTAAGATTTGGCTTTATAGAAGGGGCTAATTGTTGAATGCTGTAAATAAAATGTGTTTTCTAAGCATTCTTTGAATTTTTATACACAGACTGGTTGTTGCCCGCGGCTTTATCCGCGTAGGTTTCGAAATACGTTCGTTAATGTAACACACTAAAAATGTAATTAAAAGTTTTGGTTCTGCAATCCTCATAATCCGGTACTTTACGGATAAAAAGATAAGTTTAAGATGGATCACTGGGTCTCTTTGACTCGGGAGTGTTTAGAAATCTCACTGAATAGTGGACACCTTCATCTGTAGATCCTCAAAAGACTTCAGTAATACGTTAATAAAGCAATAGCCTGATCATTTTAAGAGGTCACAGTCGCCGCCCGCACAGCCATTCTACAGACTTATAGTCCTTATAAATTGGAATCAATAACAAAAGAGTTCACATTTTTTAATTTTGTTTTTAATAAAGAGTTGATTTCAATAGGATCCCTGATTATAATTTTAATTATTGTATTTTATCATTAATGAAATTAAATATATAACATTTGATTTGCATTCAAAAAGTATCGATTGTATCAATGTACCTTGATGGAAGGGAAAACTCGTGTTCTGTAAAAAAGTGACTCAGTGAGTTTTTGATTTCCTTGATTCAAATAGGAAAAATTTATTGTCTTTGGACTTGCAGCAGTGCTAGGAGATCTTGGGATATAGGGGAATCAAGTACAGGTATAAAATATGGGGATTTTGGCGGGAAATTTAGTAAAATTTGAAAAAGAAATTACAAATTTTGCCATTTTTAAGTTTCTTAACTTATCCACGGCATTTTCAATGCCTGAGTTGACTACTGTTGTGCATAGCCATTAAATATTTTTCAAAAACATCCCTGCTGTATATGACATGCGTATTCCAGTTGCAATTGTACCTGGCTTTTTCATACAACTTCCGTTCAAGCGGCTTTCACCGACTTAATAGCATTTTTATATTTTTATTTATTTATTTATTAAATAAGGATACAACCATGTACAATTAAGATGGATATCTTTTTAAGATGTACAGATCAATGAATGAAGTAAAAAAATAGGGAATAGAGAATACTTAAAAAGAAATAAAAACTAAAAGTAATGAATATAGAAAAGAAAGCAAAAAAATTACATTTTAGTAAAATATGAACTAATGATCAATTACAGCGAAATAGTTAGCATAGATTTAAAGGATTTGAGCGAGCTAGACCAGACTGTATGTTTTAAGGAGACAGGTAAGGAATTCCAAAGCTTTGCAGCATGGACGAAGAACAAATGACTCGTGCAGAGAAAGTTAGAGCTTGGCATAATAATGTCAACAGTTCTGCTTGACCTAGCGAAGCGGCTGAGGTTGAATACAAATCGTAAAACTTAATTGAAACATAGAGATAATTTTTGGTTGTTACGGTAGTCTAATTTACCATATACTTCGCAACCGAAAGTTAAGACTTGGGAAATCAGTGCGCGAACCAGGAATAACCTTAAGGATACGGTAGTGAAGTGGCTGGTGGCCTAGAGTGAATGGAAAGAGCCATAAATTGTTCGAGTTATGTAGGAAATATGATCATCCCACGTAAGTGTGCTATTAAAAATCACTCCCAAATTTCTGACGGAATCAACAAATGGTACCGCCTCGCCATTAATTAAGATGGGCGAGAATCCCTCTATTAAATTTGGTGCGGTGAATAATTAGGCTTTGCGACTTCCCAAGGTTAAGGTCCAATTTGATGGAGATTTGTAAGGAAAAACACAAATTTCACGTTCGGTTTATTCTCAGCCCCCTATCTTCGCACAACTCTCTGAAGAGGCTTAAAGCTGATCGCATTTTATTTACCAGTGTGCTATATGTTCGCCCTACGTACAGGATGAAATAATCGACATAGGCCTAGAAACTTGTTTCCATTTGAATAAACTTGTGAAGGAATTCGTCCAATGCATCAGAAAAATAGCGATAGTTAACATCTCTTGGTAACGAGAATTTCTGAATCACTATCAACCACATTCCAATATGAACATTGTGGACCCCAACTATGCATCAATCCATGGTATTAAGCTCAATATCTTTGTGCGAGGTCGCATTTTTAATGTCTCGATATGACTTGCTATCGAAAGGGCTCTCAATATTAGGAAAACTAGAAAGAAGTATCTCCTTTACCGTTAGCGCCCGTTCTATTTGAGTCAAACTATACAGGGATGCTTCAGTTAATTTTCCTACATAGCAGACCTGCTGATCGCAATGCAGAGGTTTGCTCCCCTGATTGCCATCTCTAATGTGCCGTATAGTATCTTGTTCACTGTTTTAAATATGAATGACATCACACTTGTTAAGCGATATGATCTCGAATTCGATCCATCACACTAAGCCTGGGTTCGACTGATGGTGCCATCTTACGCGTCCAAACACTGGGTAGGTTCTTGATTATTTTACAGAAAGCTCGATAAGATTTTCTTTTGTACTTTTGAAGACTTTTTATCTTTCTTCCCCTCATCATTACTTTATCCATCCTGCCCAATTTGTTAAATTCGATCAGGAAAGAGACTTAATTTGATGTCGTCCGTTCCGTAGGCCTTTGTGTCACTTCGACCTAAAGATATCTTTTGTGACTCAACTTCGCTATTTAATTTATTTCTTCGGTGACAGATGCATAACATCCGTAGGCGTCGTAAATGCTTTTCCGAGTTAGCTTAGCCTTAATCTGTATAAGGCTTCGCATCCACAGAGCACATATTCCGCCGTTTCTATATCTTCCATGCAGAATCGGCATTGATCGTCCTCAGCAAGGCCCATTTGTGGTGGTTTCGCTTCTTTCAAAACCGAAGATATCCGTAGTTCGCATACTAGCGACTAAGCTACCCCGAGCCATGCAGTCGTCAACGTATGCTGTTTCACCTTGGCTTGGGCGATGTCTGGTTCGGGACTTCTTATTGATTATTCGAGACTGCCTTGATAGCAACTAATCGTACAGGGTTTCCCACTATCTACCAAGCTCCACAAGACAAGAGGATACTGTGAAGCTTTCGCTGCGAACGAAATGCAAATTATCAAATGAAGAGTACTACATCACAGTATAGGTCTGTTAGTTTACATTCCAATGATGTGTAAGTAGCAAAACTTTAGAAACATTACAGTAAATTAATCGTTAATTTAGTATCTCGATTATAAAGTTTTTTGGACAAATCCTATCATTATTTTAATTTAGATATTTTAGGAACAGTATATTTAGCATTGTTCGAGGGATATCGAAGCAGGCCTTTGCCTCCGGGTTCTTTTTCAACCCTCTGCCAAGAGCCATCTTAGCTGTTACGCGTCGAAAGGTCCCTAGGCAGTACTCTGACTGCAGTGTCTCTTATAATTTCGAATATCTGTTTGTAGGTTAGCGGCCCATGCTCGCCACAACATGCTGCGGCGTCTCAGTATCTTCCAGGCACAGTCTGCTTGGATCATCCTCCAGAATCCCCATTCTTTTAAAGTGATATCCAAAACTACCGTGCCCAGTAGTCAAAGAAACTAACCATCGGCGTGTTCTTCGCTCCATGCTTAGAACTTTTGGTCATTCTGCACGACAGCCTAATCGTTTTTTTAGCCTGCCGGCAAATTATCTTAATTTTCTGCCGATTTTGGTGTTCCTTTATGACCCATTTCTCGACTAAGTCCTTTATAATTTCTCCCGCAATGGCGGAAAAACGCTCTTGACCTTGGAACTCCATAGCTGAGCCCTGCTTTGCTGAGGCGTCAGCTTTTTCGCTAGTAGTGTTAGCTAGAAAATGTCTGCGTACCCTAAGAAATCTGAAACTACATTTCACATAAATTCACGCTAGTTGTTTGTTTTGTAGTGAGATTTATTGTCCATACATTCTTTGTACAATTTAGATTTTGGGAAATGCTTACAAAATATATTTCGACCAAATGAAAAATATAGAAAAAAATCAGAAACAAAAATGTCACGAAAATTCAGTAGAAAAAGTCTGCGTACACTTCCAAAATTGTGTTATTTCCCAAAAATGCAGTAAAAATTTCAGGAGAATTTTTGTTCGCTCACATTTTAATTATACTAGTAGGTCCTATAATAGTGCAGTTTGCGTAACATATTCAAAAATTACACATAAGAGTGATATTATTGGTGCACTAGATGACATGGAGTCGGAAAAGAGGAAAAAGTTTTCGGGAAATTGGCAATATTATGGGAAGACGACATTCATCTTTGCAATGGGCGGTGAAAAGTTTTAAAAAGAAAGGTATTAACACCTCAAAGCCGCGTTCTGGTCGTTCCTCAATGTCGACCCCAAGAGAAAAACGTATTATTATAAATGCAGTGAAAAAAACCGGTGCCCCGGGCCACGGCGCTTCGCGCCGTGGCGATTATTACGTGACAACGACCATGTTGCTTGTTAACTGTATATTTTGCGCTGTCGGTATACCTTTTGTCTTTCCTTGTTATACTCTTTTCGCGCTTGATATTCTTCTGGAGTTTCATTCAATTTAACACGCTTGCGATATTCACTTTGTTTCTCTTTGTTTGTCTTCACCGATCGCTTATTAGACATCTTAACACGTTTATTGTTACGACAATACTATTTTCTGGTTTTTATAATTATATTAATACATAATAGCCACTACTACATAAATAT
>QYTT01057096.1:0-11860 GCA_006980735.1 Dasypogon diadema
AGGTTGATCAAATGTAGGAGGCAGCCAAGAAGGCGGAGCTCCCAATTGAAGCAAACTATAAGTTAATTAATTAGCAGACTTTGTAATGATAACACCGAAGTTTGAAGTAATAATACTTGGTTTATTCGATTAGCAGTGCTGCTTATATACATTGAATTTGCTTACAGCTAATTAAGAAATTTTTTAATATAAATCAATAAGTGACTATTGTAAAGTATTCATTCAGTAAATTATGATATAGAGAAGATTAGAGAAGGTGAATCATAATTAGGAAATAAGAACAACGAAATATTCATTCATTGCATATCAGGTGCAATCACCCAATTGAGCTTTGTAAACATTGGGTGACGTAAACTTAATGTATGACACCATGTGCAATTGATGAGTAATTTACATGATGCAGCAATATGTGCTTGCATTGTTACAAGTTGGTAATTTGGTAAGTAGGTTAGCATTAAGCTAGAAATTTTGTATATATAGATCGTAAGAATCGAAAATAAAGCAGAGGCAGAGTTTCAACACAAGAGTTTATACCTGTCTTTCAATTGTTTAATTACGGCTGCAAGCTTTGCGCCTAAATCTAGTTATCGGCTGCTCTTTAGCACCTCATATTCACTTCCAATATCGGCAGCTCTCCAGCGCCAATTTTAGGGTGAAGGCTCTCTTAGCGCCAAAAGAAATTTACTTCTGGACAGCTGGTCAATTGGTAAGAACGGCTGCATATATTGCGCCAAATGAATTTTGTTGGCTGCATAAAAATTTGCACCTGAAAATAAAAAGATGTATTGCATACTCATAGGCTGTTTGCTAGGTTGGTCTTGGCGAATCTGAGTAACGTAGAAAGACACATTACACTAGTCTATGAGGAAATATCTTCTGTTGATTGGATGTTTAAATTTCCGTACCCTCTGTTCAATCCTAAGATACAGCGAGTGAGTCAGTTTTAACTCCAGCGCATTTTTAATAGGTGATACTAGATTTTCGCCACCAGATTCTCAGTTTATGGAAGTAAAATTGAACACTTTTGACAGACGGCCTTACTATAATGACTGAACCAGAATTTTTGGGCACGTTGGTCATCAATATGTTTCGAGATCGCAATTAAGACCTAAGTGGGCAGTACAAAAGAAAAATTTCTAAATAGTCCTTGTAAAGGACGAAAAAATGCCACCAACACGGTGGGCAATAGGTAGAATTACCGAAGGCTTCCCCGGCAGAGATCGACTTGTGAGGGTAGCATCTATTAAAACCAGGTCGAGCGGGTACGTATACAGATTTTCTTCCCTGTTGGCGTGGGTAGGAATCCCGTACAGGACACGGCGATTTATCTATCTGGGGCAATTCTACTGACAAGAATTGTACAGGCCAGTGGGATGTTGCACAGTAATAATTTCATGCCAAAAATTGTGGCTGACTTGCGACGTTTGCCAGGTTAAAATTTCCCCATCTCCCTTTCAATAAATTTCCTTCACAAAATTTATATTGTTTTTTTTCTTTTCCTTTTTTTGACGCACATATCTTAAGTAAATATACTTCTATAGACGACATTGTATGCTTTATTATTTTCCGCCAGTACGTGTAAGTTTTGAGCACTCGATACTCGTGAGCAACATAAAGCTGACCATGTGAGAAGCAAGGAGTGCTCAAATGAATTCCTGCCACTTTCAGCGATTGGCCCTGGGACTTATTAATGGTCGATGTAAATGTTAACTTTAAGGGAAATTACAGGCTCTTAAATTGAAATTGTAAAGTTTTTGGGATAATTGGGATTCGGGGAATCAAGACGCTCTCTCCTTTAACTGCTCCGGTAAGAATAGTGGCCCTTATGGCAATGCCGTCTATAGTAGTATATTAACTTAAATCTATATTTCCGTAGATTAACGTTAACGTTAAGCGTAGTCGTTTTTTTAAATTACTTTTTCATAAAATGGCGGCATGTTAAAGAAAACCTTCAAATTTCAACAATTTTTCTTCATTCAAGCGGCCGTAAAAAAATAGTAATTTTCAAAATAAAAAAAGGCTACGCTTAACGTTAGCCACTACGGTTACGAAAATTTTGGATGAAAAATTTTTACGATCGGATTATTAGTGTTCGAGTTTTCGTTAACACGAGTTCGGAAAAAGTCGTTTCGAGAAAAACGTGATTGAAAGTTTCAGTACGTGTTTTGTTTTTAAAATACCAGAGAGAACTAAATGCCGAATATACTTTTTATTATTATGGACATTAAGGTTTTAATGCTAGAAGATCCTAGCAGGCTTTTTATTGTATATGAGAATGAGTCAGCAAAAAGAGAGCCGAAGTGAATTACTCCCGTACGACCAGCCGGGAACAGCGGCATTACCTGCACCCACTAAAAAGGCTATAACTTCGTCATTTTTGCGAATTTTGGCACATAACTCTGTGGACATATTCTTGAAAGTATGTACTTTAAGAAAATGAAAAAACCACAATGGCGTTCCCCTTACAATATATGCACAAAAAAAACAATATAAATTTTGTGATTCTACTATATCAAATACCACTCCTCATTTACCTAAACACAAAAGTGAAGCTATTTCTCTCTATTACGGGTGAAATTTTTATCCCATCAATTTTTTTATTACTCACACATTTTTCATTTCTCTCTGGACCCAATTCTGAAGTCCGCGCAGACGAAGTCGCGGGCAGAAGCTAGTTATAATATAAATGAGGAGGGAAAATAAATTTGATAAAAGAAAAGAACAGCAGTCTATTCGGCACAGAAATTATGATATGACCAAAGATTTTAATAACTACAAATAAGAAAAGGTTTAAAGGGAAGAACGTGATATATTAGCAGCTATGAACTCCATTAAAATTCACGATGAAAACAAACAATTAATTTTAGAGGCTAAAAAAGAATTCGAATCAAATTTGAATATTGATAAAACCATACAAAACTGTTGAAAAATGTGTCAAACCTTGTATTGATCTTGGTCTGGCACCGATAGATTCAGTTCAATTGTTAAAAACAGAGAAAATTTAAACGATAATGCATGCTTTTTAGATCTGCTGACAGCGACTAACGATAAACAGAGAAATGTTTTGCTATCGCTGCTTATGTCTTCTAATTCTTCACCACTGCAAATTTCTTTACTAGCCCCGCGATATGGGGTAAAACGCAAGTTTTTAAACTTCTGATAGAGATGTACAATCGCTTTACATATAAACATGGCTTTGCAATGCTTACGTTACTTGCGTTTCAATTGGCAAAGCTGTAGTAGCTATCGACGGTACTACCTAACTCTAACCCTCTCAAGGTTGGTTCCATTATCTGCACAAGTAGTTCTTTATCACGCACTATTTAGGTACGTCCGAGTTTTAATAATCGACGAAGTCAGCGTCAATACTTTCAAGAGTTTGAAAGACTTTCACTAAATTCACTCATTAATTCAAAATTTCACTAAATTCACTCATTAATTTAGTAAATCTAATGCATGCGGTTTACACGAAGTACATCCTAAATTTTGTTTAAAATACCACTGCCAATAATACTTCCCTTTCTAACCTATTCCTTTAATTGAATGCGTGAGGTGAACAACGTTGTACGTACGTATGTATCCAAAAAAGCTTTCAGTTGACTTTTCGAAAGCTTTCTCGTTTTGTCGGAAGAGTAGCATTGATTCGAATTACCTCAACAAAATTATAGTTTTGAGAAATGTTAAAATGTAATGTTGATAACGAAATTTAAATTAATGCTGCCATTCCTACACAAAAAGAGAAAGCTTTCGAAAATTCAGCTGGAGGCTTTTATGGGCTTACTACTACTTTCCATTTACGCTTATCTTGGAAAAGCTTTCAAATTTTAAATTTAATTCTGCAACCTATTGTCCTGTTTCCTAACTTTCTTCTCTCTGCAAGGTTTTGAGAATATCTGACATTACCAGCTTTCCAATCATATCAATAATAACAATTTTTGGACTTCTTTGGATTTCGTCCAAAACATTGGTGCACCACTGCGATTATTAAATTGCGAAATTACATTACTTTTTAATGATCGAATATTATCCCAAATTTTTATCACCATAATTTAACCGTAACGTATTATAAATAACATCTAATTTGAAGCAAAATTAATTTAAAATTTTACGCGTTAAAGATTTTCTATAATGAAGATATGATCAAAACAGATTTTTTTGTTAAAAGTTAAGTTCTTGGGATTTAATTCTAATTTTTTTTATTGTTTAAAAGTTTTAAAGATAAAGTTTTAAAGATAAAGATTGTAAACATGAATTATAATGATAACGTACCTATTTCCCGTTTATACCATAAGTTGTAGATACTTCTTACAATACTGAAATTTTTAAAAAGGATACGATTTTTGATTATCTATTATAAAAATTAGTATTAAATAAAATTTCGACTATTAGATATTTTTTATAAACTTGTAAATATCAGATGTTTATGAAAAAACGGAAAACTTATTTTCGTAAAAAGTTCGAGTCAAGCCAGAAACACATCCAATGCAATGTAGTGCAGTTCTGTTGCAATATTATTTGGGTGTAACGGATTAATATGCAGTGCAGTGGTCTTATTTTGACATTTCAAGATATCGTTAGTTAATACTTTTTATTTAAATAAATAAATAAATAATAAAATTTAATAAGTAATAAATAAATAAACTTATTCTACCTCATTAATTCAATTAGTCTCACCTGAATATCCACGATTAATTTGTAACAATAGGAAAGTTTGCACTTGTCAACAAATATCAGCTGATGTAGTATGCAGAGTATCTAGGAATTAGGCTAAGCCGATGCGGTGCAGTGAAGTGCAGTGAAGTGCAGGCAGTGAAGCGCAGTGCAGTGAAGCGCAATGCCGTGAATGAGTATATTGGATCATACATTTACAGCATTTCTAAACTCTGCTGCACTGCACATAATCGTAATTTGTTTCTAGCTTTAGAAAGATGACTTTTTTAAAGGTAGTATATAAGCTCAAAGGACAACCCTATGAAAGCAGCTTAGGCGGAAGAAAATTTTACGGAAGTGATGATTGGATATTTTAACCTGACAAATATCGCAAGTGAACCACTATTTTTGGCGTAAAATTACTGTGCAACATCCCAGTGCAATTAAAATTCTCGCCAGTAGAATTGCTTCAACCACTGGTACCCGAGCTGGGACTGAGGTGAGGCAAATGCGGCACTTGCCTGAGGTGAACAACGGGGAAAGGACACCACATCGGTGAAAAATTAAGCCAAAAAAATGAATCATTAAAATTTTCGCTATTTTCAAAAATATATTTTTATTTTATTGAATTTATAACGATAATTTGTTTATCAAGTAAATAACAAAATACTTGATATTATAAATGAATGATCAATTGAATATGGCTGGTGTTTATAATAAAGTACGAGCTATAATTTTTCAAAAAAAATGAAGCTTACGTTCCTTGTGTAGCTCACCGCCTTAATGTGGTTTGTAAAAGTGCTTCTTCTTCAAATGTTTACATGATCAACTTTTTCGGAATCGTTCGGCTTTATACGTTTTTTGTGGATTCGACGACCGGATGGGATAAACTAATGTTTATATTAAAAACAACTTTAAAAGGTCCTGCAGACACATGATGGGCCTCAAGAGCAATTGCCATCAGGCATCAAGCAATGCATTTCACCAACAAATACCTCAAGTACCTCCCCATAAATTTTTAATTGATTTGGAAAATGAACTGTCAATGCATTGCGCTGAAATTAAAAGCATATTGAAATAAATAAATTTTAAATTCTTGTGTAGGTTATCTACGTACGTGGAATTTAGTATTGCATGAAAGTTATAAAATAAATAGATCTTTGCAATCAGAAACGATAACTATAATTAAAGCTTAATGCCTAATAGGAGGATTATCTAACTCCTTGCAGCAAACGAGAGATACCATAGGGGAAAGTATTTTCTCTCTCTTAGTGAAAATTTGGCTTCAGAAATGGAAATATCTACAGATTTTGAACACAAATGAAGCAAAATTATTAAATTATATGATCAGCCAAGCCGATAGCCGAGCGGACTGAGGTGCACGTCTGCAGATTTCCTCCTTTGTTGGCATGGGATCAAATGCTACACAGGGCGCGGCGACATATCTGGGTACCAATGATGGTTGAGGCTTTTCTACTGACGAGAATTGTACTTGCGAAGTCACTGGGATGTTACACAGTAGTTTGATGCCAAAAACTGTGATTTGTCAGGTTAATTTCCTAATCTCTTCTTCCCTCCGCCTAAGCTGCGCTGTGTGCAGCATTAGGTCCTCCCCTGAGCTAGGTAATACCGTCAAAAAAATATCAGCAATCAGTTCCTTATGATGATAAATATTTATTTACAGTAGAAATAAAAGGAGCAATAGGTATTTTATTTTTATTTACTTTTTTTTTTATAAAACTTGGATGGAGATATGAAACACTATATGGGATTTCGTCTGATTTCGAATTAGTTAGTTCGTCCATCAGCCCCACTCTTTGAAGGAAGAACAATATCTTTCTGAAGAAGATGTTCTCGAAGCCTACAGACCTCATCAGATGTGCCCCAAGCAGCTGGAATCGACAAGGTGCATTTGCATCGCAATTGCAAAGGATGTGCTCCGACGTTTCGTCCTCTTCAAGACTAAGGCCGGCCGCACACGCCCGACTTTGGAACGATTGAGTAAATCTGAAAACTGTACCGAACGACCGGGTAAATCTGAAGCAAAAGTCAGCAATAATCTACATACATCTGTGGTTACAAATGTTACAATACTCATCGGATTAAAGTGCCTCCTAAGCTTGCTGTGTCCAGTGAGAACTCCTGCAACAGTTGTGTTAAGGGCACGTTTGGCAGTTATGCAAGAGATACCGCAAAAAGGACCTGATCCAAAGATAGAGTGCATAGATGCACTTTTCTTGGTCAGCTTATTTGCCTCTCCTTTAGCCTCAATCCATTGTATCGTTAGGTGATTTCGAGCATCAAAACTAACCAGCGCTTGAACACATTTCCAAGTTTGCTTTGTCTTTATTTCAGGAGAGGATATGGTTTTAAGTGCAGCCAGGCTATTTGAATAGATATATTATATTTTCTTATTCGTGTAGTTTCGGAGAAGGTTTTCATTGGCGCATCTGGAGATGGCATACAACTCCGCCTGGAATATAGTTGTAAACCTCCCTAGACTCTTGTATTTTAACCCTGGGCGTGACACCATAAATTCCTGCTCCAACCCCCTCTTCGATTTTAGACCCATCAGTGTATCAGATTAGGGCTCTTTTTTCATGGTTGGGAACCACGTCTTCCCTGTTCGGTATGTTAAATCTAAAGGGCAGACAGAAGTATATTTGGTTAACATCCTGTCCGTCACCATATCCAACACTGGTTCTGATTTAATTTTATCAGATAGGGAGATGTGACTGTTAGTTCTCCAATCCCCGTATCCGTCTGACATGGCTCTGTGCCTTACTGTTATCGCCTTCGTTTCAATAGTTTTGCTAAGAGGCGGTAAGTACAGTCGTGTACTTAGAAATGCCAGTCTTTGAAGCTTGGTAAGCTTAGGATCGATTGCTTTTTGTGTAGATTTCATCCACCAAGCTGCGGAGGCATAGTTAATCATAGGTCTCACTACCGATTTGCAGAGCCAGAACATGGTGCCTGGTTTGAGACCCTATGTTGTGCCGGCCAGTTTCCTGCAGTTCCACAGTACTAACGTGGACAGTTTAATTTGATTTGTTTTCACACTCTCAGCATATGTATATATAATTCATTCTAGCATTATTGGTTCTATGCGTTACAAACGTTGGATCAAAACTAATGTACCCTATCTCTCATATAGGGTATATAAATTTGGTTTGCATTCAGCGCCTACGAATATGATTCCTCACTTCGCTTTTCGCCAGGAATGATACCATTTGTCCAGCCTCTTGACACATACGGGTTCAGGCCTTGGAAGGAGTTTGCAAAGAAAATTACGAATGAAATTAACCTTTATCATTCTAATATTAGCTGTGTTTTTTTCATCTGAATCGGATCATTGAAAAGTTTGGATTAAGTTGACCTCTTAAAGACAGGCAAACAGTCGACAATCTTGAAATCTTAAAAAATTCATCAGATTGCCATGAGGTTGAATAATTCAAAATTTCAAAACCTGGACTAGATATTTTCTAGGTTATATTTTGACATTTTCTACGGTTAGAGATCATGGCAATTTGATCAATTTTTTAGACTCTGAAATTACCAACTGTTTATAGGCAGTTTAGAGGTCAATTCAATTCAACATTTTTAATGATCCGGATCAGATGAAAAAACACAGCTATTGTCATGCATCATAGAAAGAATATAATTAAAATGCAACAATTGATATATAATCAATTATTTTCTGAAAAATTCTCTAACATGTGATAATATTCTTGGAATAGTGCTGGATTGATTGATGGAACAACATTTTACGGTAGCGTGATTGATATTTGCTTTTCTTCTCAAGGGCTATGCAGGTGCAAACGATACCATTTTATAAAATGTTCTCATTGTGAGGTCTTTCTTTGCTCTGATTGTTCCTTTATCATAGGCCATTTACATTGATTTACTATAATTTGCTTTGAATTGAACCAAAAACTAAACTAAACTAAATTTGCTTTCTTGTATTATATATAAATAAAATAGATTATAAACCGTGTAATGAAGCAAGTTTTGATGAACTATTGTCTCTTTGTTAAACAAACAATTCAAGGACATTAATTTTTTTCAGTATTCTGTTAACCAAATTAATTTTTTGTTAACCAAATTAGAGTTTCCACGCTGTTAAAAATATTTTTAAAAAACTTTCCCAATTTAAAAAAGGTCAATTTTGTTTCTGAAAACTTCACGTATTTTGTTATTTGTGTTGCTTTGTCTTTTGAAATAAGCCAAATTATTTCATACAAACGTATTCTTTCACCTCGAAATTTCATTCCAAATTAAGGTATTAATTCAGATACTGTACCTGAACATGGTGACATTAATAGACTCTTAATTCTAAAGGATAGGGATTCGCGCATAAAAGCAAGTAAATTTTAAATAACTTGAAGTGTGTCAACAATATTCACCATTTGCTATTAAATCAGCGTGAGAGAGGGAACCATGTCCATTGTAAGTTTGCAAGTATGTCTTTGAATTTGATATTTTACTAATATCTTAAAAATCAGAATACGTGCGTTTGCACGAAATTTCGCTAAATTCTTATTTAACTTCATTAATTTTAAAAAATGGCATAAGAATTCTTTGAATTCCTGTGAGGCAGGTGGATACCCTACATTGTTAGTCCTCTTGGTGAACGGTACAATTTTTTTTTGTTGGGGTTCACTGATGGCCTATGTATAGCCCCCTAGTGTTGTACAAATTGTAGAGCTTCATGTGGCTTCTCAGACAATGAACAGGAGTTTACAAAATTAAAATTAATTTTGATAAAATAATTGATGAATGTGCTTCAATAAAAGCAAGAAGAGTTAAACTTTAAAAACAGTTTTGTATTGAACACTTATTGATATAAGTATTATTGATATTATTTTGTGCCTCACGGTTAAATATCTCAGACTATTTCTGAAACCAAAAAAAAAAAGTTTAACGGTATTTGAGTCTTTTTAGGATTAGATTCCAAACTTTAGCAAAGTTTTGAAAATCTTTAAAAAAATACGTCTTATCTTGAAACAAAAGCGGCGTTTCAAACTCACAATAAAACTTTTTAGTTTAGCTTTAAAACTTTTAACATTTTAACTATTCCTCGAGTCAAAAAAAGTTTTGACATTATGCGGAAAATTGGTTAGAAGAACTATTTTAAACCATCATCGTTTTATTTCTAAACCGAACAGGATTTATTGTTGTTTTCTTCCATATCGCCTAAACTCCTATGGTTTGGAATTTAAAATTGCTTGTTTTAAAAACTGTGCATGGAAGAGAGGAATAGACCAGAAAAGTTTTACTTTTAATTTTGATGGTTTGCAACTGAATATTATTGCGTAGATGCCGACATGAAGTGATGCGTGGAAAGTGACTCAAGTGCAAGTGCAAAGGACAAAGCTTCGTATTCAGTTTGTTGTTTGTTAAGTGATTATTTATCATGGTGGTACTTAATCCGGGTGTTTATTTAAAGGTTTTTTTTGTAGCGGAGCAAAAAAAGATTATGTTTGTGTACAGAAAATATTTGATACTGGGGAAGAGTCATGTATAACATATGACGATTTATTATTTTCAGGTATGCATAATACAGTGTGTTGTGTTATATTCTATGACTCTTTCTATCTCAAATGTGAGAGAACAATAAGATTTCAAACAAAACATTTTAGTCTTTTTTCTTGTACGATTGTTGTAAGAGTTTCGAAAAATGCATGACGCAATAAACACTGTGCTTCATTTACTGTGAATTATGTTAGCTACATAACACTGCATACTCCTTCTTTCAGTCATAACCCATTTCAGTAGTACTGTAGACGATTTTTCACACTCTGCTGACTGTCATGATATTTGTTTTAAAGAAGAAAATTGTGTGCCTATATACAATTTATAAATCATCCCGAGTTTTTCGTAAAATTTTTAACAAAAGGGTGTTCTCAAAGAAGCGTTGCCAATGCAGGTGCTACTATTCACAAGACATATACTTCTATAGGGAAATCAATGGAAATTACAAGAGAGGTTTATCGTTTTTATATATACAATTATGTTCTATAAAATAAAAACGGTATTTTTAGACTCTTAAGGAGTTTTTAGAGAACAATGACTGTGTTCAGTTGCTAAGAGAATACAACCAAAATAATGTTTTAAGTGACTCAGCAAGAAGAACACTAATAAGGCAACTAGAACGGTTCCTTCACACACAATTTGGAGATCATTACGGCAAGTCTGAAAAAGTCGCAGTAGCCACAGCAACTGTTTCTTTATTTCCATCACTTAAGGTGGATAACAGTGAAGTCGGCGGAATAAATTTAATATATAATCCAATAAAAGGAACAGGATACCTTGTATCTCAAATAAAGAACTCCAACTATAAAAAAAGAGATTTTCTCAGGGGTTCTTAAGCCAAAATACAGAGGCATCTATAGTGAGCAATGTGACACAAGCAAAATTCATTCAATTCGGAAATGTAAGCTCTACTTAGTTTTAGTTAACCTTCCTGGGTACTGGCGAAGTACATCACATTGTTGATCTTAAACAGAAAAATAATATTGCACGCCACAACTTTTTCTTTAATATCTAGTAACAGCAATTAAAACTGTCAATTTGATTTTCCATATTATTATAATAATTTCAGTGACTTTGTGTGTTTTAAATTCGCCTGTACACTGGATCGTTAAACGAGAGAAAGTATTATTGGAGTTTGAAAATTTCATGTTAGTAATTCTTTATCAGCGAAAGAACTTTTATCTGACGAGAGCAATATAAGTTAGTTAATTGCCGTTTTAGTATGATAAGTAGTTGAGTTAAAACTAACATGTCTTGAGAAATCGGGTACTTCGAGAAAAGGAGAAAACTCTCGCTAACTAGATTAGATTTAGATTTAGAATGAGGCGGGGCTAAAGTAGCCTATGCACTGCGGCCACTAGTTGGCCTATTGTGCTCCGCACAGTTTAGAGTTCCTCTATCAGTCCCACTCTCTCAAGAAAGAGCAGTATCTTTTTGAAGGAGACGTTCTCGAAGTCTGTGGGCCTCAACAAATGTGCTCCAAACAGCTGGAATCGACATCGTGCAACTGCCTCGCATTCGCAGAGAATGTGCTCCGACGTCTCCTCCTCTTCGAGACAGAGTCTACATACCTCGGTGGTTTCAATGCCCATCCGATTAAGGTGCTTTCTGAGCCTGCAGTGTCCTGTAAGGACTCCTACAACGATTCTTAACTGATTCTTTGGCAGTTGTAGCAATT
>QYTT01057151.1:0-10865 GCA_006980735.1 Dasypogon diadema
TATCATAAAGAAATTAAAGAAATTCACACACCTGAATAAACAAAGTCAATGTATTCTAAATCTGCACTCTGATTACTATACTTTTGAACTTTAATTATTTTTCGTACATTGTTCCCGTAATCACAGGTTAAAAAGATGCCTGAGAACATTGTGGTTAGATTTCAAACACGCGATCTTAACTACAGCACAGACAAACGATAAATGAAACTTTAGTACTTGCAAAGACAAGACTTAACTGTAAGTTTCGATAATAATACCAAAATACTATACAATCTACAATCCTAGTAGATCAAAAGAGAATTTCCATAAAAACGTAATATAAAAGTGATCCCTTCAGGCATAAATCGTAGTCGTTCTTAGAAAATTTTTATACGCTTTAATGTGATGCCTGTGTAAATTTTATACTGTATACAGATTACTAAGCTCTGTTATATGTCGAAGGTATTCAATTAATAAATGTGTGGATAAACTGAATAACATTTTTGTTTAACATGTATTTTTACTGGATAAAACATTATTTTCGATGGACAATTCCTATCAAAGTGTTCTGATTTTGGTATTAATACCTCTTATACTTCAAGAATGTATTTACAATGCGATATTTCATATACATCTCTTTTATACGATGTAAAGTATAGAAAAATGATAATTTTTACACCAAAATTTTCAACCGTGAAGGATTCAATTTTCCACAAAAATTAAAATATATTGTATTGCTAGGAATTGTATTTTAGATATTAGTATCATCATATAAAATTTATTACGACATCGTAACAGTATATTATGCATAAATTACACCTGTTCAATTTATTTATTTATTATTTATTTATTTATTTTTATTTCAAATTTAATAGCACTATATGTGGGTGTAGAAAGAAGGAACACCGTATATAAGAATATTACAAAGCGTTTCAGAATATTACAAAAAAGGTTTAGATCTTAATGTGTTTTTAAGCATAATACAATTTTAAAATGTAACAAAGCAAAGGCAAAATATCCCATTTTAGTGTACTTCATAATAACAGACCCAAAACCCACATAACCCGCGTACATGTCTGCTTTAAAAGGGGCTCATATCCTGAACTAAAAACCTAATTAAGCCGACATTATTAAGTCCTTTAATAGCCGGGCACAAAGTGTCATTAGCAAGCAAAGGACCTCTACACTCTCTCATCCCCTTGACACAGAAAATATATGCATTGCTTGGGGGAACGTATCTCTGTAGTCTAGTTTGAATTTGCAGACAATATGAATAGCGTTCGCTAAGTCTTTAATCCTATTTGCGGGAAAATATTTAAAACTTTAGGGGTGCGTAAATTATCTTTCCTCGGACGAATGCACGTTTTGTTTGAGAGAGAGAAGCGAATTCTCTGTTCAGGTTGACCTTATCCTGGGAAATTAGAGCCCGTATATGTATGTATGCTTGTGCTTCCGGGTGATTGAAATCGAACTCTGACGACTCTAGTAGCGCGGCAAAATCCATTTCAATCTGGTGAATTGGATTTTAATGGGTTCCTGACTAGACGAAGCAGACAACGGACGATATTGCTTTTCTGTATCGTTTGTTTTTCCTAATACTCTTGGGCCACTACTGTTCCCTGTTGTACGCGCGTTGCTGCTACACTCGCCAGTTTTGCTATTATTGTTGTTGTTGCTCTTACCACACTTCCACCAGGTCAAATGGCGATTACTGAAATGAAGAAGGTTTCCTGTTTGGTGCCTGAATTTTATGGCCCATACCAAAGGATCTTTGGTGCCATCTAATGATAAGTTTCGTTTTTTTTTCTTTTTTTCCTGAAACCACTTCGGGGATGACAGGCACGTACGAACACAACCTATTTCCGATTAATGGCCGAGATGATAAAAGTTTCCCGGCCCTTTATGTTCTAATGAAATTTATCGAAATCAATAACAGTGAGAGAGTGATTTAAGGTGCCATTTTCTAGTAGTTATGAAACACTTCGCTGAAAACGGAAATGGAAAATGATAGGCTGTTTCCGAAAAGTGATTTTGATGTTTATATGAGATCTTCTTTTACTTTAAGTAATAAATTAAATAAACGACGAGTTGAAAGAATTAGGAATCGGTCAATGATAAAAAATTTAAAAATTAATTTTTCTATTTCACTTCTTTACGTCATCAAACGCTTCACCTAAAATTGTATCCGCTAGTTTCGATCTGAAGTCGTATGTGTGATTTACTTTTACTTTTATAATATAAACCAAAGAAGCTACTTGTAGTTTATTTGTCACAAAAAATTGCTCAGACATGTGAATTTTACTTTCTAGGGGAAAATATTTTACGCCCCTCAAATTCAACTGCCAAGCGGCAGTAAGGCTCCCCCTAAAATTTTAAATGGAATGACGGATTGAGTAGCACTTCATTTTAAAGCCCATTAAATTATGCTACCAACGCCACTTCGTTTGTTAAATTTGGTGCATTAGATCAAAAGAATTTCCTCTTTGAAATTCTAATCCAGTCTTTACATAAGTTATATAATAATTTTGAATCTGTTGTGATTTGGATATTACCGTTTTTTGGAGGAGAAATTCATTTACAGACACCTAACCTCGGATAGTGTCGGAGCGCAGCCAAACCCGGCTAAACTACCTCTGGACTCCAAGAACATCAGCCCGGAATCATTTTCCACATTACTTCAGGCTGGGCCCCCTAATTAACTCCCACTGGAGCGCTTCTTGTGACCTCCTGGTTCTTTGAGCGGAGGATATCTATCCTCCACGGACCTGGCTACTAGTTCCCAATGGCTTTCGGTCTCCAGCAAAAGCCACACTATGCTATGTGGTGATAATTGATCCAGCACCGACTCCACAGCTCTCTCTCCCCAGCTGCAAACAAGCAGCGTTATCTCTACCATTTCCACAATACGGGCAGTACGGTGAATCCACAAGTCAGGCCCCAGTATAGGACAGAAAACGCTCGGCAGTATGCAATTTCTGTTTTTGGCTCATATCTCGGGAACTAAGGAGAGGCCCGTGGTGAAGCAATTTTTTCGGAGCCTCTGAACTCCGCCCTCTCGACTGGCGCTGAAATCGCGCCAAAAAAAATCCGATCAATTCGAGCAAAATTCATGGGATATAGCCTAGGCATTTTTTGGGCGAAATTCTAAAGTTCATCGGATTGGAGTGCGGGAGGGCGCGGTCGAAAGGGGATGGCCTATGGCCTGCTGGGTGATTGTTATGAGATATACAAAATCCCAGTAAGAAATCGAGCAATTGATGAATGCGGAAATGAATAATTTCATCGAAGAATAATGGAAGTCGCTATTATCGGTGAAATAGTAATGCAAAGGGTAAGATAACGTATTGTACTAGAGGAATTTTACGCTTCACCGTGTTTCTTAATTTTGAGCAAACATTCTTATATGTTTGTGAGAAAAAGGGAACAGAGTAGGACGCCAGTAAAAATTCTAGTTTTATCTTTACTTTTCCATCAATGAATCAATGAAAGAATAATGTACCAATGAGTAATTCATGAATTTCAATTGACATTCAGAATTCATTAATACTGGGAATTTATAGTTGCGTTCGTGTATTCATTACTTCATTAATAAAGTAATGAACACATTTTCTACTGGGAAATGCTAGTCCTTTAGTTTACTTTTTGTTTAAAGATAATCAAAACATTTTGTTTGAATTAAAATTTTGATATTTTTATTTTTACGATTCTAAGATATACCGATCTTTTCTAGATCTTAAAAAAAGATATTTTTTCTTAACGACTCAGGTGTAATAGTCCTAAAAGTATCTTCCTTCTATAAAAACTTGAGTAATAATATTCTTTTCTATACAATATACGAAGGACTCCACAGTGTCCTTTGCTGTTGGATTGCTTATGCTCTGAATCTGTTCACAAATGGTTAAGAGATATCGAAAATAAACACCGGAATTATACAGAAAAGTAAATAAAATTTCTTACCGAATATCCATTTCGTTGTGAAAATGAGAAATGAGATTATACTACGATAATTTGTGTAAAAATTCAAAATCCATTTAATATTTCTGCAGCCAAGACAAAACAACAACACGAAATGTATAAAATATTCATCCGATTGTATGTAACACATCATTTGATATAATTTAGATTTTTATTAAGTAATTTCTCCATGAATCAGGATAATAACATTTTCGTAACCGTATTCATTTACAACACCCAAGTGTGCACTAAAATTCCATAATCGTAAAAATTCATGGTATAAAAAGGACGTAGCTAAAGAACACTCCGTCTGCGGCCTCCGTCGCTCCAGACTGCCGCAAAACGCAAAATATCGACTTGCCTGACCATAAGAAAAGTTGACTACTACTGAAGTAATAGAATTTGTTATGATGATGATGATGATGACGGTGATTTCGTAATAACCCCTTCAAATCCTTCATAAGTTGAATGGAAACACAACTGGACATAAATTTTATGAAAGGATTTTCTCAGGATCATATAATACTGCGGTTCTGCGCTCTGTTGTCGCTACTCATTCCACGTAGATCTAATGACGCTATGCAAATTTTAATCATGACTTTGCAGCTTTATCATCACAGCCGATTATTTGCTTCTGTATATACTAAAGAATTTTATGAGTTGGATACAAATATCTCTCAGTGCTGTTGCTAGTTGAGATAAAATTAATGAGCCTTTTATTCGTCCTGAATCCTGGTGCGCTAATGTAAAAGTTTTACAAAATTAGATGCAAATGATATTGTAAACGAAGCGTAACAAATTTCTTAAATACTTATGGGCTTTGTTGTTGTTAAAGTGCTGAAAGTTTCAACCTGATTTAATTTAATTGATTCCGATAAATTGCAACATCTGGATAGGCACAACACAAATATTTTTAAAGCTTTCAGCCATTTTCGCTTAGTTACCATAAATCTTATCACAAATTATTTCTGTCTGAAAGATTTCATACTCACGCCCCATTGTCTATATGTTGTTAAATGCAATGTAACTAAATATGCCTACATTTAGATAATTCTGCTCATTAATCTTGGGTTCACTGTGCTGCCGTCGAAATTCATGACTCCAAACAGATCATATTACCAGACCTGTTCCCAATTATTCGCTCCGACCTGAGCAAACCAAATCTTCGGCTTATCTCTCTTCTTTAAATGAAAAGGGAAAATTCTCAATATTTTACGTCTATTTTCCCTTGGCTGGGATTTTTTTTCTTCGGTGTATACACAGAATGTTGTAATTTAAGAACAAAACCCCCAAACGCAACAGATGTGGTAGATTTTTTACGTTCCACTAACTTTTCCTAGTTCTCTTCCTCTTTTAATCCCTGATTTAAGGATACAGCATAAGAATGAGATATAGGCAACGTGAATCTTCATGTTTTTCATCGGTAGTAGGGTGCTTAAAATAAAAGGAAAATAATATCGCAATTTTTATTCAGGATATGCGATGAGTGGATGATGGCTTGGGTGACTGACCTTTGCATTGTTTTATAGGAATATCAAAATTAAAAAAAAATCAAATAATTTTACAAATTTATTCTGAAAAGTTGCATATGGTATAACTTCTACTGAAAAATTTAATTTTAGGACACGCAGGAAACTGGATCACAGACTAGAAATAATTCACGGTCTGGCGGATGTGTTTAGCATTAAAATACCCTATCACCTACAGCCCCCATGGAATTTATGAAATTGTCTGTAACATCAGAACAGGCAGTGTACTACGGACTAATCAAAAACTAAAACCATTTCTTTATTCTCGTTATTTGGGAAAAAGGAGAAAACAAATCTTAAAGGACATAGTTTTCTGTTTGTGTTGGAAAAATAATTGGAAGAAAAGGCAAGAAGGGCCTATACGGTCTTATCTATCTGCCGAAGGGTCATTGGTAAAAATTGGGAACTTAGACCACGGATGTTAGCCTGGCTACGCACCAGCGTCGTTCCAGCCACTATTACCGACGGAACTGTTGCGGGGTAGAAGGCTCTGGAAATATAACGAAATCGCAAGATCTTAAAAAGGGTGCAACGTCTGTGTCTACTGGGCATATCAGGGGCACTCTGTTCGACGGGTACGTGGGCACTAGGAGTTATTCTTCATTTCTTCCTAATTGAAACTCATGTCATAAAAGTAGCGGCATTAAGGGCTTTCAAACTGCATTTTAATAGCTGTTGGGTGCATTCTGTTCCTCATGTGTCCATTGCTGAGCTGCTGCGAGCTGAGACTCCCGTTTTTGACATTGACAACGACCACTTGCGTGATTAGATGATTACTTCAGAGTTTAAGCTTGGGATTCCACCGAGGGAGGCTTGGGAGCCTGACTCTGTAATCTCTGTAAAGAAGACCAAAGATCAAAGTTATACTGGAAGCGGACAGATACCTTCGGATTTTGCAGCCTGAGTGGTTTAATATTGTGATTTGCACAGACAGCCAGGCGGCTATCAAAAGCCTGATGAAACTCTTTGTAATATCTAAGCTAGTAAGGGGTTGAAGACTTGTTCCTGACGACCTGTCGCGAACAATAATTTAAATATTCTATGAATGTTAGGCCACAGTGAAACGTTAAAGTGGATGAATTGGCGTGGGAGGGCGCTGCCTCTGACACCCCACCCTTTTCAACGGGGATGTCAACTAAATATCTTGCCAGAACGGTCAAGGAACTGTGGGACCCACCCAATGCCAATTCAATATCTAAGCTTTTCCGATTAAATCAACCATCATTAAGATTGTTGGTTTCAATTCTAAAAAAAATAGTTCCCTATAGACACTCCAACACAACATCGGTCGCTCTAGCGATGCAGGTGAAGCAGAGACTGTGTTAGACTTTCTCTGTCACTATCCTCACTCTTGGCGAAAAGATTTAAACACCACTTCCTTGACGAACTGCATCAGATGAAAGGGGGTAAGACCATATCCTGGCTTTTATTAAGTAAATCTGAGTTACCTGTAGAATCTGTCCCTCGTACTTAATATCCTCGGGTGGAGGAGCAATGGGCCTAGAAGTGGCCTAAGTTAAAGAACCCTATAAAAACAGTTTGAAATTATTGATTAATAATTTGTAGAAATATTATCCTTCACATAAATTAAATATGGTAATTTTTAGGAAATCGATTAATTACAAAAGTGGTAGTAGAAATATTATGCAGCGTAATTTTCATATTCAACTTATGGACGTGTAAATTAATGCATGAAAAATAAAATTCTGCTATTGTGTCCTTCCCCCAAGTGCTGGAGGAAACGTACCGCTCAATCAGAATTTTCCGGATTATCTAAATCCTACAGTTTTTGAAGTTTTTTTTTGCTGTTTGATTGCAGAGATCTTTTATCACACATAAAACACTACAACTACGTCCGATTTGAAACTCGAATAAAGAACGTCCTATCAATTGGAGTCTTCAGTATCCTGCTCTTTCGTACACACATGGTAAAATGAAATGCGATATTTCTAGAATTTTTGTATATTGTTAAACTTCAGTTTGGAAATTTCTAAACTCGTCCATTTCTTCCTTTGATATGAGCCGCTCAAGACGTAAGTCCACTAATTGCTTGAGTCCACTCATTGGATAAGGCTGACCTTCTGGTGCATCAAATTCGAACCTCTCGCCTAGTAATCAGGTACCAGCAACGCCCTCTCCGTGCGACTATAGTCAAGGGCCACTCCATTTCCGCGCGCTTGAGCTTCACAAGGTTCTTGTGAAACTTAATGTGTCAAAAGCCGTTGTCCCTGCTTTTAAAGTACTGCACCTTTTCCTTGGCTAAAGTTCTAAGGAAATTATTAAACTTATCCTATTTAAAAGGTATTTTCTCATCGTCATTAAAACTCTCACATGTTCAGTCAATTCCTAAAATGGGAGAGGCTAGCAGTCGCAGCATAGGCCAATAGCAATCATTTTGATCTTGGTTAGGGTCTTTGGGGCACCCATAAATTCGAAATATTGACGAAATACCTCGAAATCAATCACCTAACTCATGATCGTAAATAAAGTTTACGTGCTGATCGCTCGACTGGTGACTTGACGTTTTTTACCGAATGTTGACATCAATACCTGCATAATTTCAGCGAGTCGGGGATGGTTGCGCTCGGTATCTCGAAAGCTTTTGACAGGGTCTGGCACTATGCTCTTTTAGCCAAACTTCCAGCATTTTATCTGGACTCATTTGGATTGAAAGTTTCCTTTCTGGCCGTTCTGTTAATTTCAACGATATCATCGTTAGTATCACCAACTCTTATAATATCAATGCCGGAGTATCGCAAGGTTCGATACTGTCTCCCACTCTCTTTCTACTTTTTTTCATTCACGCATGACTGGATCGCCTCACAACGACATTAAGAATCTCGTTAAGTTCAACTCACCCAAAACCTAAAGCTCTCTCAAGTGAACTCCAAATTCCTCACCATCCATCTTTATTAACGGGGTGAGGATTTTAAACTCTCGTAACTTGAACATCTTGAGCTTTGCTGAGCTTTCTACAGTAATGCAAGAAATACTTGATCTAACGCTCAATTAACAGGATTCATATTAGACCCAGACTTGAATTTAACTCGGATATTTGGGCAGGAGTAGGATGCACTGCATTGTCCGCGTTGGATAGAGTCCAAAAGAAGGTTTTCAAGCTTCTTGGCGACGAGACGATTACCTCTAAAATCGATTTTCTGGATCACAGGCGCAATATTGCACATATCAAGTGCTCTTTTCTGGGCTTATTTTATTTATTCAAGTTTTAAATCTATATTTCAGCATGTTCCTAATTACGATAAAATGGTGGCCGTCTTAAAGTAGTTAAAAGCAGAAAAGTTCTGCAAAACTAAAAGTAGATAATATAACGTTTAACGGGAGTTAACAATTAAATTTCTTTCCCTAGTACCAGAAAGAATCTGAAATTATAAATCTTTTGTTATTTTGATAGCAAAATTCCCTTCACAGATTTGTTCAAAACAGCAATTTAATGGAGGACAGTTTGTATCTGACACTTTACACTCGAGTGGCCTCAAATCAATCAGGGGGAAATTAAAGAATGGGCTCACTAGTGTTGATGTTAATTCACCCTAAGAAATAACGTCCGTGGAAGTAATTTTTTATCGTTTCGAAACAGTCATTTTCCTGCCCATAAATGGTTATAACATGGTAAAGTTTCGGGACAAAGCACATCATTTTCCGGAGCATTCAATTTAAATAGCACTTTCAGAGACCATACCAAGTGATTTTTTATAGGACGGCATCCTTTCAGGAATATGAACTGGAAATTTAGATAAAGAAATCTGGACAAACATCATCAAACAACCCTGAAGGTGTGCAAATGCAACCCTCCTGTATGCTCCCCTCTTGTGTATATCACCGCGTTTGGGATAGATGCGATTTATTTGTGAGGTTCACTTGAAGCATACCTTTTGAAATGTTTATGACACACAAAACTTCGTCGTTGGCAGATCTTTTCAAAAGATTTGACACGAACTTCTGTGTACTTTTGAGAAATCGGAAGGGATTTGTGAAAGTAGTTATAAAGTGGAAGAGATGATGGAGTGCCACTTACGGAGTAGTCGATTCAGATTCGAAATAAATTGAGAAATTTTATTTCAACAAGTTTCCAGAATTTCAAGTTGTAGCATTTGTCCACCTACCATACGCATGGACTAGTGTTTCCGTTTTCCTTGCCTCCTTCTGTTAAACAACAACAACTTTGTGGTTATTTTTTGTGAAATATTAACATTAACACCATACAGTCGTCTGAGTCACTGTAGTGGAAAAAATAATAAATGTACCCATTATGATGTTATTTTTTTGTAATTGTAATAAAAGATTTAAAAACCCTACTTTGTACAGTAGTGAGGAAATATATGTCTCCAAGAAGAATGTAAAGGGATTTTTCAGTATATTTTGACTGTTTCGGAGTAACACGCATTTTCCTTGCTTACTTTGCGAGAGAAACGTATTTCAAGCAGAAGTAAAAACAAACGCAACTTTTATATATTATATACTTTTATTATTGGGTGGGTGCAAGAAAATGTCACTCTTTTATGAAAAGTTGTTTTTCATTTTAAAGAAAAGTTTTTATTTCAACCAACTACATAATCGTCTATGATTTTTCGCCTGCATTGCGGGAGTTTTTCTATCCCCCTCCTGTAAACCTGTCGAAGAAGTCCTGTTCTTTTCCACGAACGAAGATCTCCAATGATCGGAAGGGGTGATAGTCCGATGGAGTGATGGGAAATACGGGGGATGAGACAAGGCATCACTTCCCACTTCATCCAACTCAGCATCGGATGGGTATCTACCGCCGTATAGAGCCTTGCGTAGCCGTGCTGGAAGAGTATTCCGTGACAATGGAATAACTCTCTCTAGTGCGGAGTGAAGCCGCTGCAACTATTTACAGTAAACGGTGGCTGTAATTATTTGGTGGAAGCTCCCAATCGACTATCCCACGAATGTGCCACCAGACAGAAAAGAGAACTTTGTATTCGTGGAGGCTGGATCTTGCAGCTGCTGTTGGAATTTTATCTCTTCTGCAGATCGTCCGCTGCCGTCTCTCTGTTTTGTAGAGCAGCCACATTTCATCTCCGGTCACGATTCGGTGTAGGATTGCTTCCTGGTTTTGTCCGGCTAGAAGAGAAACACAGATTCCAAACGCTCTTCTTTGTGCCTACTGATCACTATTTGTCCACACTTGTTCACAAAACCTAGTGCTCCAATTCGCCTCATGATCATTGTTCTGCGGACAAGTGGTAGATCTAGTGGTAGATCTTGAACGTCCGTATTTCCACTGTGGAACCATTAAAACCATTTTTGGCACGGACGCACAGAAACTGCATCTCCCCGGTAAACAGCGCATATATTGCTCTAAGCTTCAGCTGCACTCTGTCCTTTATTAAACGCCAAAAAATATAGTGACGTAAATACACT
>QYTT01057152.1:0-11148 GCA_006980735.1 Dasypogon diadema
GCATTAAGCAGTGAGTGTCCATCAAATTCTAGAGATAAGTGGCACACATTTACTAAAATTAGAATCAATGGTAATCCGAGCCTTTGTGCCATGGCTTGATCTTTCCTTTTTTAGAAGCCTAAAGTCAATTTTACTACAAATTAATTTTTAGTAGGTCTTTTCCTCTCAATTTGGTGCAAAGGGGAGAACATCTAAAGCCAATTTAAAATAAATAGAGAAATACAGATATCCATCAATCTCAGCTGAATGTATTTATTCCGGCTATTGTAGGTATGAAGGTTCTAGATTTTCTAAAGAGATGGAAGAAATGCTGTGGTCCACTTGACTTAACGCTCATCTGAAAGGCATACATTAGGTTGAGAATATAATTCCCATATTTGTGGAGAAGTAGATCGCATGACGTTGTCCGCGTTCAACAAAATTCAAAAAAGGGCTCTACCCAGAATACAAATCTGTTCTCTGACTTACTGCCATATTCGAAAGAACTGAACCATGATTGTAACTGAATTGTCTGTTTGGGCTCTATCGCCAATTGTTTAATTTTTGCTCCTTATACCCATCAGCTGTTATTTCCACCATAAACATACCTACGACCTAATATACGGTGCAAAATCGGCATCACGAGTCTCACTCGTGACATTAATGTTCGGCACAAAATCTTGATCACGATTCAGGCTCGTCAAAGTGCGGCAAAGAGTTAAGATTTGAAAAAAAAAAGAAAACGGTAATACCAATTATCGAAGGTTTATTCAAAATCAAATAGGACGCTCAAATAAAGATAATGTCAATTGTGTACCAATATTACTGATCTGAGATTTAAGGTGTTGTCAGCATCTTCTTCTGAACGAGTTCGTGACGCAGGGCGCAGGAAGGTTTTTTTACGATGGAGATAAACCGGAATATGAGATGAAATTTAAAGAAGATGGCCACATTGACTTGAAGATAGATTGAGAGGGAACATCCAAAAAATCACTCAATACACACGGAAACAAATCAAATCAAATCTGTGTAAATCGTTTAGACCGATGCGACGTGTTGTGAAGGCGACTATAAGTTTACGCAAAGACGCCGAGTCTAGGGTGCAGAATATAGCACTAGCATAAGTGATGGCGAATAGAATTAAGGCTTTAACTAGTCTTAATCGAATTATCTGTGGAAGAAGTCCAGGAGTGAAGATATGCAGCCAGTAACCATGTCCAATATGTTCACCACAATTTAATAAATAAGAACGCCAAGGTCTTTCACAGTTTCAGTGCTTCCACGTTCAAGTTTAACAGAGTGATATATTAATCCAACCCACGAAGATCTGATCCCAAGCATATCTATATATATTTTTGCCCGAGTTATGACTTCCTTGACGTCATTGATGTAAAGAATGACATGAGCGCGAGCTAAAGACCCTGAGGTTTCTATCGGATAGAATGCTGTTAATGAAGCGAGTAGCTCTGTGGCCAAAGTTAAACTCTCATAAAGTAAAGAATGGTTAACTAGATCAAAAGCTCTCGAAAAATAAATCAGGATTAGAATAGTTGATCTGTCGGCGTCCAAACCCCTCTGATATTGTTCGTGATTTTAAAAAGCATAATGAACTCCACGGGCAAAGAACGTTTAGGTTTCTTTGCCACAGGAACAAGTCGAGGACATCTTCAAACCGAACTATTCCTCATCCCCAGCTTTTTTCTACAAACTCATTACTTCCTATTTTCAATTAGTAACTGTTTCCTCCACTTTTTAAGAAATTTATCAGCTATTGTTTTGGTTTCTATGGGGAAGTATGTATCTTTTAAGCAAATAATTTTGCTTGCATTTCTTCAATCCACTTTAAAACATTCTTATCTATTGATAAGTGAGGTGTGAAATTTCGTCGTTAATTTTTACCTAGAAAGATATTGAAGTAATCGACATATAACTCCAAAAAAAAAGTTCTTTGTTCTTGCACAATTGCCCCAGACGAATTGCGAACTAAAAAGGGAAATTGATATTAAAGAAATTGAAAATCCAAATCAAATTACCTTCCCGACGTGCCAAGGTATCATAAGCTAGCGAAAAAAATATGAAAAACGATAAAAATTCCAAGTGAAAAGAAACAGAGGGGCAAACACGAAACAAAAGTAAATGCATCCATGTTCCACGGCACTCACTCTCATTGCTACGCGATGAAAACATAAAAACACTCATTCCTGTGAAATAAAACGAAAAAAAGCAGCTATCACGTAACAACAGTCCGACATTAAAGCTTAGTGGAGTTCGCCAGTCAAAGCATAGGCCGCACCGCGTCCCGGCGCGCCCGCTGCTACATGCCTCATATCGAAACCCGTAACCGTAACCTTGTATCGACGGCGACGAAAGGCGTCACTCCTCATCCTCATTATGGCAGGGCTGACTTGAAGTGGACCGATTGCGTTGCGATTAAATTCATTTTCTCTTCAATGCCATTGCCAAAAATACGCGAAGCCAAAGCCACCGAAATTGTAAGAGCTTTCCTTGCCAGTGTTGTCGCTAACGCGAATTGGCTGGTATTTTTTGCACGTCGTCGCTCAATGCCGTTGCCCCACGATTTGAACTCGTCGAGGTTGTAAACAGTTCAACGTGGCGCCCCACTTCGCCCAAAACATGTCGCAAATAAGCAAAAACAGCCGCCCATTGATCGCCGTCATCCAGCTCCGGCACAAAAAAAAAGTTCAATTTCATCTAGAGTACGTCAATAATGACTCCTCCGCCGCAGAACAATTAACGCGAAATGAGCGACTATTTCCGCGAGGCGATTCGAGGGGAGCGTGTTGCATAATTAACAAAATCGCACGAAGCTCTCGGAATGAAAGTGAAAAGCTCGCATAGATTCCTCCTCGCCGTCGCTACCTAGTGCTGCAGCACCTGTTCAGGTGGTCATTGTGTTTCGGCGAACAACTATTTTTATTCGCGATTACGTCAATTTTTTCTGCTCTTGCTTGAGTAATTCGCCAATTCGCTAACTAGACAAGGCGCTCCCGCTGGTGTGGTGATGGTCGTGGCGGGTCGATTATGTTCGATGTGGAACTGGGCTGGGTGACATCGCTATTCAGTATGCAGATTACGGAGCATCACGTTCTATGGCGAAAGGTCAATGAAGATTGCTTCGGTTATGTAGAATAAATAGTTGGAATTTAACTACGGTGGATGCAGCATTCTATCGTACATCCATCTCGCATTCATTTCGGAATCGGATATTCCCAGAACCTTTTATTCTTCTCTTTTATACTTCGATAACTTGCGATTGCTGCTTTTTCTTTCTATTCAACAAACCTGTTACATAATTTTGTGCTGGGAACGCTGTAATGCTTCAATTAGGTCTGACTTGTGGAAAGTCACTTGACGTGAAATTGTTAATTATTCAAAGTGATGCAAGGCGGATGCAAAAATCGATAACATGTTTGATTTTCTCACCCCAAAGCTAACGCCCCCCCTCTAGTTCGCCTTGATTTTATAATGCAGCCGGTGGAAAAGAGAAAGATGCTTTAGCCCTTGAACGGAAGAGTCCATGCATGGAATGGATGCAACTCCTCTTAATTTTCTGCTACTTTTTCCGTGTGCCATCAATTTCCTTAAAATTATCAAGTTGCTAACCAGTTCGTGTCTGGAGCTTAAGCACTAATTACTTGGGAAACCCGTTTTTTATCTAAATTGGAAGATAATTCTCGCTAAATTCACGATTTATGTGAGAATATTTCCTCTGTGATTACCAGGGAAAATTCACCAATATTAATTTGTTCAATCTTTATGACGGATTACTCTATTTTTAAAATGTTTACTATCGGAGGGTATTGTGTAACAGTAAATATTTTAACGGGATATTTTTATTTTAGAGAACTACCAAAGTTGACTAAAGCCTGACTGCTATTTTTTTAACGTACTGCCAGTCTTAGATACTGGTCGAGCTTATGACGAATATGCACATTTTGATAATTTAAATTTTGTCAAACTACTTATCAAAATGTTCCCTTTTGTGATGGTAATATTTTCGTCTGCTTCATATAATTCAAACTTCTATAGTTCTAGAAAAATGTCCTTATTTTTTATGAACGGAATTATGGGATCGCTTAAAGTTTTTATAACCCACGCCGGTGGTCGAGCGGGTTGAGGCGCACGTTTACAGATTTTCTCCCCTGTTGGCGTTGGTTCGAATCTCGCACAGGACACGACGATTTATCTGGGTACCAATGGTTGAGACAATTCTACTGACAAGAATTGTACTTGTGGAGCCACTGGGATGTTGCACAGTAATAATTTCTAGCCAAATATTGTGGCTCACTGCAACATTTGTCAGGTTAAAATTTCCCAATCTCCCTTACCCTAATTACCTTTCTTGCTATATGAGCAAGAAGAAGAAGAAAAGGCTTGTATGTTTTAAATAAGTTCTTCATCAATTGAGGTACTGTGACGCAATTTTCTTTTACATTTTGAATCGGTCCGTTTGTCCTTAGGTGTGTGAATAAACAACGTATGATATCTATGCTTTTACAATTATACTAATTGGGCTGGGTCTTGACCTAGTACTAAACGAATTTGTTAAAAATCTAGCAGCACACATTGTCTTTATATCTTAGTACCAGGTAGTCAAGGTTAGCAGTTGTACGTCTTCCAAAGAAACCTATTCCGAAGTAATTTTCGGAGCTCAATTCTTATCGAATGTATTAGAAAAGAAGGAAAACAAAACCTACTTATTATTTATCCCTGGTTGGTAAGGTAAGGTTGTAACCTTTGGAAGTTTGGGTGATTGAGCTTAAAACTCTTCGAAGGTTGAACTAAGTCGGTGATGAGTCATTAGACCGCGAGTTATCGTATTTTCACCTTTTCTGCTTCTAGTAGAACTTCGGTAATGGACAAGTTTCTTCTTTTTATGAGGCAGCTATTGATAGATTTGCTGAAATCAAACTTACGTAAAAAAACGCGTAAAAGTAGGTAAATCGCGCAAAAAATCACACAAAAAGAGATTCAGGTATACTTTGTAATATCAATGTGACTATACAAATACTTTTCGTACTTCGGTGTAGTGACACGTAGCACAGCACACATTGAACTCAGTTCAATGGAAATTTCAATTACTCCAGCCTTCCTCATAAATCAAGCCGAAAATTGTAGAGCTTACATGGTAGAAATTTTTCTGAAAGGCAATGTTTCCATGCATACCGTGCGACGTAATAATTTCTAAGAAAAGTCCATAATCCGCAAAATCTCTTAGATACTGTTTAAATTCCAGACCTTTACCTCCATTCCACTTTCGTTACAGCACCGTTTTACCCTTTTACAAGATATTTCCGTAAATCTATTGGAATTTCAGATTCCATCGTAATTTTTCCGCCAACAAGAAGAGGGCAGAATCAGCAAGAAGCAAGTAGCGGCGCATGCAATTTTCGCATAATAAATTGTTTAGCAGCATGCGTCTGGTTGCATTGATATACATACTTCAGCTCCACTCTACTCCCGTTCAGCATTATGTGACAAGACTCCCACTTATGCACTTTTCCTTCGCATCACCTCCTTTTGCTCCCCCTCCCACTGTCGTGTACAACACAACATAACACACGTGCAGGTTTCAAGTTGCAGCAGCTTTTTCAAAGGCGTTTTGTAATTATATTTTTGAGGAGTTGTGAAAATCTCAAGAGCCGAGTGGGTTATTATCATGCAGTGCATGTGCCGGGCGACAGTAGGGAAGGAACTGGGCTGGATTGGATGGATTTCGTTTAGCTACTCCAAAGTCCAAAGCCATCATCATATGATGATGATGAGAATTGAGGAGAACAAAGACCCAAAGTGAAGTAAGCCAAAAGGTCTTTTGTTGCGGAGCAGAAAAAAAACCCTAAACAGCTGATGCCCTGTTTGATAGCCTGCCCAGAACCATTCCTTTTCTTTTGCCTGCCTGCAATTGAAAGATTCATTCATGAAAATGTTGGAAAAACTGCAATTCTGGGGACTTATGTGAGAGATCGATCAAAATCTGCCCGTCTCGATATTATTGCGTAATTACAATGGCCGGGCACTGTACTGAGGCAAAAACAGGGCATAAAATCCTGTGAGGTGATTGCCCACCAGCGACATTGTAATGATTACAAAAATTGTTTCAAGACGTGCGGATGCCACAAAACGAAAAATAAATATTTTCTCCCGTTCCAGGTAAAGGTAACAGCACAAACAGAGCCCAGAAAAAAAAAAACAACTCTAGTCCCTTCTTGCCTTAGAAACCGTACAATCCAACCGGTTTTCGTACACAAAAAACACAAGGTGTACAACGTCTTACCAGCATATGTGGTAGATAACTACCGTGATACCGAGAAAATAGAAAAGCATACACATAGCAAAGAAGAAGAAGAAGAGGAGGAAAAAAGTTATTCTTTGAATTCCTTGCCCTCTCCTCCAATCTTCTTGGCCATTTATTTTTCCAGCCGAATACACTCAAAAGGTAGGCCTAGCTGCACTGCATTATCTGATGAGGTGGGTATGGGAAACTACGGGCCGTAATAAGCAGGTGATTTTTTTTTTAAATTATTTCCAGAGGAAATTAAAGTGTGCATGCTCCCGGTATATGCAATTAAAAAAAATTATAACACCAAATTCGTGCAGGCACAAAATCTAATTTTAGAAATTTTTCTCCAGAGAAAAAGCTCAAGAACTGAAATTGGAAATTAATTGCTGCCTGCAGTGCAGCTCATTGCAAGTTTTGCTGATATTAACCATATTCGGCTTGACAGCAAATCCAGTCCAAATTCGTATCGCTCATAATCAAAATAAACCATCAGATTAAATTGAGTTGGAGCTCTGGTTTAATAACCCGAAATTGCGTATTATAAAGAAAAATATTGCAATGTCCGGAAATTTTTATGCCTCTTACAACTAATTCTCCTTTTCCTTGGCGACCCGCCAATTTCTTTAAATCGGAATTGTGGTGATTTGAAACACTTCCCAAGGGCTGGTTGGCAATGTGGAAGCTTCTCCAAGCACAGCATGGGGTAATAATTGTGACAGAGCTGAATAATGACTAACTCAGAATGTCTTTCGTCTTCAGTTAATTTTGATGTCCTTATAGATATGTGCGATCCTACATTATCGATATGAAATATGATTTAATTCATAGTATGTATTTTTAAAAAGTAATTATTCTCCCGGATTAACAGACGCAGATTGTTCCAGTTTATTTTATTCAACAAACTGATAGAAAACACTTCAGGCTAAAAACCAGACAAAACTTCTTGACCCTTGGTGATACTTATAAGACGATAGTTTTTTTTCTTTTTAATTTGTGTTGGGATCAAGGGATGGGCAACAGTAGGTGTTTAATGAATTATATGCAAACATATTACAGATATTGCAGTATGGCAAGGTGCACGATCTTGCATAAATGTATTGGAGAACGGATGCGATACTGTAGAAAATGAACGTGAGGAAACAAAATGTGCTTAATTAAAATTCTATATTGATTCATGATTCATTGTTCCACGTACAAAACACAAGGGACCAGGGTTTTCGAATTATTAGAGCCCTATAGCATTACAAATGTAGAATGTTGTATGGTTTTGTACCTCTCCGATGGCGATTTTCTAACGAGTCGGCAGCTTTTTGTATCTGCCTCCACCCGGCATTCATTACTAAAGGCGACCAAAAGTTCCACGTTTTTAATTATTTTAACAAAAAAATGACTTGAAGTGATGGAAAATATGTTAACTGAGAATTGTGCCTCACTTGCATACATTTGTCAGGTTAAAATTTTCCAATCTCCTCTTGTAAAGTAAAGTATTGACGCGAAAAAAGCCATCCTCAGGGACTGAATGGCTTTTTTCAAATCAATACTTTAGGATAGTTTAAATAAATGTTTCAGAAATTTACAATCATTGAAATTTGTATTTCAGGGTCCTCATAAATATTTTAGAAAATCAATTTTAACTAATTTAAGTTTAAGAGCTGTACTCAAGAAAGGAGATTTATATGCTTTGGTTAGTTGGTTCGCGGATGGCTCACACCATTGGAGACCAGGCATATACGTGCCACGGTTCTGAGTTCGCATAAAATGGTCTGATTTAGGTAAAATGTGCAAAAGGCAATTATTAAAGTTTTTACCAGCTTTAAACTCGATCCTTGCCATTTCAACGAGCTTTGAAAGCTAGCTGCAACCGATTATTCTGAACTTCCACCTCTAGATGATGATTTCTCTATGCCAGCATACACTTCACCAAGCATCAAGTTAACATTATCAGGAAACCTCTATGCGTGGTGGCATATCGTTGGTTGGCGGTGTTCAAAAACTCTGGGGAGAGAGGCACACCAGGCCATACAGGTGGTTAAGCTCCTTGAACTTGACGATCTTCCTTTTAAGTAGCTGGATTTATCCATATAAGATTCTTTATAAACAGATCTTTCGTCCTTTTTGACGGTCTATAAAATGCTCGGGGCGCAAATAAAGCCCAGAGGCGTCAGCGGTTCCTTTCTTGTCTACAGCAACACTTTGTTATCCTGTTTTATTTCCCACGTTCTTTCAATGCATTGATGTACTTTCAAATTAATTCTAAAGCGATTTTCTGAAAACATACTTTATGATATATTTGCTTTCTGAGAAGTGGTAAGTTGTTCTCAGATTTTCACAAGCATTGTCAGTATCTCTGTCTAACAAACCGTAACGACTTAACGTCTTTTGATATCTGGAACGTAAATAACAAATGTCATTAGATCCGATATTTCCAAAATTTCTTTGATCACAGGATATACCTCTAAACAACACTTTCATCTTGAGTTTACAAAGAACTGTGGATTATGCGTAAAAATGTAGGCCGAAAAAAATCCAAGGTAATACCCGTAATTTTCACTAGCAAAAACTGATGCTTTACATCTGGTGGGATTGCCGAGGTCTTATGCACTTGGAGTTACTAGAATCGGGGCAAACAGTCACGACAGATTTCTACTGTGATCAGTTAACTTGCTTAGATACGAAAATGCGTGAACTTCATCCAGTGCAACTTAATCGAAAAGGTATTGTTTTTCAACATGACAATGCCAGACCTCCTCATGTGGCTTTTAAGACGAAGCTACAGGCACTTGGGTATGGAGTTTACCCCACCCTCCTTACATATCTGATCTGGCACCATCTAACTATCTGACCTATTCCTGTCAATGGAAAACTTCCTTAATAGAAAAGAATTTCAAAATTTTCCTGATATTCAGAAGGGTATGATAGACTTCTTAGCTTCCAAGGATAGTGTCTCTTTTACATCCCGATGACCTATTTAATAGATGGAGGAAGATTATGGAAAACAATGGCCAATATATCGTTAATTAATCTTCTTTCTAATTCTAATTCGCTTAATTCGCTACAACTGCCCTTTTTAGCTTTCTTCACAGTTAATAATTAATTCTTTAAGGTACAAAATAAAAGTTATAGAGCTGATCTCAGGTATGAGGCAGAAAGATAGTCTAACCCCGTTAAAGGATATCTATATATATTTAGAGACACAAAAACTCCTAATCTCTTAAAAATTTTAACAGATTACCAAAAAATATATGAAGGTAATAAACTCTTTCCTTTGCCAAGGTTACTCATATCGTGCTAAGCATCTTTTAACTGCTCACATTCCTTCTGAAATTTCTCAAAAACATTATGCTCTGAAGGTCAACAATTTTACAACCCCAATGCTACAAAATTCATTTTTAGACTCGCCTGCCACCAGCCCATTAGGAAGCCAACTGGCTAAATTACCCAAAAAACGAGTTGTAGTTCTTAGAAGGAAGGTATCGAAATCGACTGAAGGAGTCCGTCAGCATGTAATTAGCGTAAAAATATAAGAAGCATAAACATAAACATATGTGTGCTCTTAGAAAGGTCTAAGCAGTATTCTTCTCTTTTGGTACAAAGTGCTTGATTGATTGTCAAGTAGGGAACGTTTATGTAGAATTCCTTGAATCCTGTAAAAATGAGTAAAATTCGCTCGAAAAGTCAAAAAAGGCAAAATTTGAAATTAAACATGATGACAGAAATATTTTAAATAAAGTAATTCTCTTAATGATCATTAGGGCAAAATTTCCTCTTCTAATACTATTGAGTAGTTCTGATTTAATGGGTCATGTGTTTGACTGGGGAAAAAAACGAAATATAAGTCCCAAACAGATATGAAAGCCAGCCAGTTCCAAGGTCTTGCTTTGGTGGGTAATTTTAGACGTGAACATAATAACCTTTCCTAGCGCATAGAACCATAAATTTGAAGGTAATGACAATTTGTAAAGGTGGTTAACAGGAGGGGTTATGAGCAGTAGTCGGTTTTCCCAATTTTTCTTTTTATTATTCTTGTTAAAATTTAAATTGTTATTTTTCTATATCTATAGAATGGAGTTTTCCTTTGTAGGGAGAAATAATTTCTACTTAGGAAAAAACCATTTTCCTAACTAATCTCGACTAATTCAAGATATCGGGATAAAGAAATCCACTAAAGGGTCGAAGCTTTTACCGTAATTAGCATTTAATAGGTTCTCACCCTCAGAATACTCAGAGGATAATTAATTTCTCCGAAGCTTTCATTAACTACCAGAGTCAATTCTGATATCGGCTGGTTAAATTCAATTGGTTAATTTTTATGCTAATTTGTAATTTTACAGCCCTGATAGACTTGAATAAATTTCTGATGCTGTACATGTTTATGAAAAGCTTTGAAATTTTCCGAAAGGATTCTCATATAAAAATGTTGGTCTAATTATCAGTTTATTCCGAAATTGTTTGGAGTGCCCTGCGTTTTCACCTGCAAACCTATGACGTTAGAGCTTTATTAGAAAAAAAATTTCAGTATTTTCGGGATATCGCGAGGTAACCATCTAGGTCCTTTTCTACTTTTATTATTTAGAGTAATGAGTCCCATAATAGAGTTAACACCAATATCCGCACAATCCTAAAAAGTAATAGTGATAAAGAAAAGAAAATCTCAACAGAAAACCATTGTCTGTCGTGTGAATAAAATTACCGACTTGAACTAGCCCTGGCAACCATCTATCACTAATTGCTAATAATTTCTCATGCCAGTGTATTTTATATAGGTACGTCCACGAGACTGAACTTGTGGTTTTTCAATCAATCTTTTCACAATTCCAACTATGATACCTTGTTGTCATTATTTATTTAATTGCTACAGTATACAAAAG
>QYTT01057175.1:0-11528 GCA_006980735.1 Dasypogon diadema
TATCGCCTACTACCACATAACGTGGGGTTTGTGATCTACATTGACAATCAAGCGGTTATTAAAGCACTTGGCTCAAATATCATAAAGTCGTGTCTGGTTCAGCGCTGTCGAGGAAATCTCTAGACCTTGGACGACTATTTTTAAGTCACTCTTTCCTGGATCCCAGGTTGGCATACCGGGTAATGAGGCATGCGAGTAAGAGTTCAAGAATGGATATTTATCTATCAGGCAGATCTCTAGAATCCGCCAAAAAAGATATCGATCGACAAATTGTTGTGGTACTTGTGATTAGTCTTTCGGCCCACATAATTATCCACCTTGGCTAATTTATTCCTTACAGTACGTTAAAAGTTCACAAATAACGCCTGAAAGAGGTTTTGCAACCCCATGAGCGACGATGACTCTGAGTGTTTCTCCCCACTACATCCGCAATACGTTACAGAATTGAAGCCCTCTGTGTAACTCTGATGTGTAACCCTGCTCGTTAAGAAATGGATGAAATATGTCACTCATTCCGTTGGCAACTGATTAAAGTTTCTTGAAAGAACTTCAAAGGACGAAAACGATTATTTTCTTCTGAAAAACTTTTTCTGAAGAATTTCCTATAAAATCCATTCTATTCGAAAATTCAATGTCCCCAAAAAAATCACATAATCCAAAATTAGAATTAAATAATTCCTTTCATAACAATTCCATCGACTAGAAAAGAAAATAATCTAATTAAATCCCATCTCTTTGTTGACTACAATATCATTTTTGGTCCGACAGAGTTCTAGAGTAATGAAAGAAAACACATAAATTTCTGCTATGAATTTCCAAGCAAGCAAAATTTTTTGCATGGCCGCTTTCATCTTGAATACATTATTATAGGAAAAAGGATAAGAGAAAAAGGATCGTCATCGTCATGTGTCCTTTAAGCAAATATTTATTTTCAGGGTACTCATAAGATGACTAAGTACTGCCATCTGTTCAGTTTTTGTTCATTTTGAGCAAGCATTTGTGCTCTGGCAAAATGATTTTTAATTAAATTTTATGTTGATACAAGTCCTTTTATGATATTACAACGTTTTAAGGAATTTTTCAAATTAGTCAACTCCTACGGATGCAAGATCTTTCCGCTCCAAGAAATGTAGGAAGGTTGTTTTTTTTTAAGGAAAAAACTTGTGAATACATTTTCCGATAGTACTACCATTTCGAGGAATTAGCCATCTGATTAAGCGACAATTCAGCTTTACAATTAAGATATTGAATTATTTCGGGTTTTGCAGCAAAGAGCCACAAATTTGAGCATTTACAGAAGGTTATGATGACGTGGAAGTTTGAAATCTGTATCTTATCGTAGGAGGCTTGCTAATGTCACTCTCTAATACCTTCGTTGAGTCATTTAATCCTCTATACCTACTGATGGATTAAAACGGAGGATAAGTTTAAAGTGGCCGCCTTCTTTAAGTATCATGATATAGCAGTGGTAATTGTTATTACGCCTCAGATGTTGAAAATTGCACTCAGTTAAGTGCGTTTGTTGTCGTAGCTATCAAAGCTTTTATAAAATTCTTTCCTCTCATAAAACTGGTAGAGGATTGTAAATACATCTTCAATATTCTATACCAAAAAAAAACGATTTGCTCATTTAAACGATCTGACAAATTCTTCGCGGCAGCGATCAGTTTATTGAGGATGATAACTTGTTCTAAGACGTCCCTAAATTCCTTGGAAAAGAATATAAAAAGGACACTCATCAATAGATGAAGACTTTGGCGATATCGGTTTGGATTTTAGTCCGATGTAGTAACAGCGTCCACCAGTTTCCCAAGCTCGTCAATTATCGAATCGAGTTCTGCGGAGGCAGTGCACTTTCTGGTTGTCTGAAAAAAGTGCTTGGTAAGAATTTCCTCTCCCACAATCGGTGCAAACTTGTTTCAGAGCACAAAATACAAGCCATGCCGGGTACGTTGTAATTCTGGTTAGATTGGAAGAAACCTTCCAATCTGGGATACTTCAACAAGACTGGTAGCAGATTCTACTGGGACTCCTCTCGACAAAGGGCCGAATCTTATTCTTGCCAACACCCCACCACTGGCTGAAATTCGGGAACTGGTATCATCACAAGGATCACAAAAACCTCTTTGTGAAAACTCTCGCATTTCGAGGCCTCCGAATATTTACAATTCTTACAAAACTAGAAGCTGTGGATAGATGGAACCCTATCGAAGTTTTTTTTTTTTGTAGTGCAACTGCTCGAGAGGAGAGTACAATTTTGAAGAGAAACTCCCTACAAATCCTCACCTAAAGCTGAAATGCATATGACTGAAAATGCATCTGCTCCGAGCTGAAGGACTTCGAAATATTGTCACTTTAAAACTTTAAGTTGAATAGATATGAAAGTAATAGGGTCGAATTCAGTTGTGATTCACCCCATTTTAGGGTGTATTTGAACATTAATTACAACAAATCTTGTAAAACTTAAAATAAAAAGTATGACAGTAAAAAATGTGTGGCCTTCCTTGAACTATTCGATAACCTCCAGCTCGTAGGGGATGCATTTTCGGACACATGTTTATAGAAAATGAAAGTCTTATTTCGACATGTACAAGACGCCTGTAAAATTTAGCGACATGTTTTAGGTACACCCTGTATATCACAAATTCATACAGTTTTCTTCAGTTTCGAGACCTAATCAACAGACAAGCAAGTCAGGTACGTTTATAGCTAATAGTTAATTTTCACCTGCTCGTCTACGTGAAACACCTCTAACGCCATTTCTACAACTCTTTCTATGTATCTCCCCCGCCATTTTATAAAGTTTTTTTATGTACACTACTTAACATAGTTTTAAAGAAGTATTTAAACAAACGTACGATTTTACATGGTATACTATATGTATGTATGGCATGTGAGTTATTATTTCTCATGTCAGCTTTGGCTTTGTTCTGAATTTTCCTTGCATACACGGACAGCTTAATTAAATAACTTTTTCACTATACACGTGTTGACTACATGACGTTATTCTTGTTAGCACAAACATCCAGCAAAAAAACACTGAAAATGAAAACTAACTCCAGCTACCGAGGAAAATTCATTGACAATCCTACCCTTTGTACGTTTTCCCAGAGTAGCACCTTCTGAGAAGAATTCTCAACCACCATCAAATGTATTTGTCATTTTCAGGCACGATTTTTTCTTTTAATATCCTTCAATGTAATATTCCCTATTCCGCTGGGTGAATGTATTCCTGAAACAAGTATGGATGGTTTTTATTGTTCAATGGGACGTCCCAATTCTTAAATTTCTTAAAAGAACAACAACAAGAACAATTTCTTAAAAGAAGAGGACATGGATTTATGCAAATCAGTTAGTCTGGAATTTTTTTTTATTAAATTTTTATTACCATTCTATTTGCATGTGTGCTCCAAACACGACCCCAGGACACCAATTTAATTTCATTTATGAGTGCACTCGACATCGAGGTCATAAAATCAAACCGAATAGAAACAACCAGGCAGAAAAGCAGAAAACAGTAGAATAATTTGGATGGCCTTGTTAATGCAGTTCGCGTAGTATGAAAAGCAAGGGGGCAAAAGGATATGCAATTCATTCAGTATCTGATGAAGGATTCAGATCTCGACTGATGTCGCGTTAAATGAATGAAATATCTAACGAGTTGCTGAATTAATTAATTATTGTATAGTCGGTGGTCTGTTGCTGAACTCTGATGATGGTAAGCTGCAAGGATTTTAAGGTCAATAATGTTTGTGTTCAAATTGTAGTCAGATCCTCTGAATAAATTACTCTTACTTAAGAGGTACTTTATATGCATGGTGAGTGGGTTTTTACTGTTTGCATCAGTTCTATCCACTGCAATTTCTTAGATTTAATTACTCTTTGAAGACATGATTGCGGATGATGTCTTATTATTGTAATATACTCGGTTAAAAACACAAATTATCCAAAATTTAATTATAACCTTCCGTTCTTCCAGTTCGGGCAAAAACAAAGATTATAGGGGATGCATTTAGTAGTTCGGTAATGGGATTTCTTTGAAGGGAACTGCACAAAGGAAAAAAGTAGAATTTCTAATTGGAATCGTTGCAGAAATTTCTATATTAAAAACAGAAAATATATTCAATTTTTGTATAATTAGAATAAATTAGATACTGTTCGGACACTTACTGATTACGTAATTGCAGATTGGAAAATTAAAATTAGAAATTAACTTGCGTCTGTTGTTTTGTTTGGAGATATCTTGGATTGTGTATTCTTACAGGATTTTTCTGTAAATCTATGAATTCGGAGATAACTACCAGGAATAATGGTAACATAAAATGATTCATGATAAAAATATTAATTCTGTACATTATATAATTGATATAGGGTATAAGAAGCTAGGATTTTGAATTTAGGAAACCTCGTAATTATGCAAATTCAAGCCGTTTATTTTACATTTTATCATTTACAAAATTTAATCCTAGCTAGTCCTATTTCTATCCTATTCCCTACACCAATTTCTCTAATCTATCCCTTCTTATTTTCTAAGCTTTCCTATAATTCTAATAATCCTTTACCTTAAGTTTTCTATATTTCTTGCTCGCATCCTATTCGTCCTCTCCTTAATTTTCTTGGTGTCCTTTCTTCTTTTCTTGTTTTTCCGCTTTCTCCTCCTTTTTCTTTATTTAAACTTAGATTTCCACAATCCTCACACTATTCACACACTTTCTTATTTCTTCTGATTTTCGCGCGTTTTTCCTTTCGCCTCTTTTCTCCCTCTTCCGGATCAACCTCTCTCACTTCTCGACTTGCAACTGCCATCTTTGTTACCATGTTTGCCGGCATAACTGCTGACCAGTGCTGCTAACATCTTGGAACAACTCCCCTACCATAGATCTATTTGTTTCTTGTTTTGTTTTTTAAATTAGAATGCCACCATTCGTAGGTCCTTAAACAAAGTGTGTAGGATTTATTTGTGGAAGATGCAATGGATTTCCGTAAACCTGCGGTGAGATACTCTAAGCGTTAACGTGTGGCTGAGATAGTGAATAGTGAATACGTGCGAGGATAGATACTGGGTAACGACGTGAATGGATATTGAGAGTGTGTGCGAATAAGTGTGTGTGTGGATGGAAGGATTCCACGTGTAAAGGCGTTTATGTACTAGTATTAACCAGTTGGTAGATTTGTGTGTAGCAGAGTGTGAATGTGGAGGTTAAGTACGAGGGAATTTGTATGGGCTGTGAATGCGTTTGTGTTGTATCTTCGATGAGTTGATTATTCTACGGAATGATCAACTTGACTGACGATTTGGATATTGGTTCAGAAGACTTCTAATCACTTGAATCTAATTGAATTCTTGACCTGCCTGACAATTTAATTTCTTATATCTTACTAGCTGTTAATCAAGGTGACTGAAGTGGATGATCTACGATGTTGGCTAGTACTCTTATGGAACAGACACCCACTGTTACAAGGGATTCAAATATTACCCAAGTTATTATGTCATGCATAATAATCATTAGCTATTTCAAAAGGTTAATTGTTAATTCCACATGGATGAAATAATTCTCGAAAAGCACATTTTATAACACTGTAATACTACCACAACCTAAACCGAGAACATACAACTTCTTATCCAGTAGGAAATGGAAGGATTCTACGAAACCTTTTGAAGGCCTTTCTTGGAATGAAGAAGGCGCTTCGTTTATGTATCGCAGTTGATATCATTTTTAGTAAGAAGGCCTTTTTTGGAAGGTGCTTGAAAGCTGTTTTGAAGTAGCTAATAATTTTCTCTTTAATTTCACTTTGTTAACTTTTTTTGACTTCGTCTCTTTCTCTTTCTTTAAATATTTCATAGTTTGCATAATGGAAATTATTTAAAGGAAATTTGAGGGATCTTAATAATATTAAGACATTTCAAAAATTATAAAATCTTTCAATGCATTTAATATATATTGCACAAAATAATCCATTTCAAATTTAAAGTTAGTAAAATCAAATTAAATTTCTATTTTTTAATGAATGAATGAATAAAGAATTTATAAAATTATTCAGAAAAAAAAATATGAAATTATGAAAATCAATAAATTTCATTTTTAATCTCATATTAAGCAAATTCAATTTTTTTTAACTCATTACTTAAATAAAATTATTTATTTTGCACTTTTTAGGTTGAACGTTTGCTTGTAAAATATATTTTTTACCAATTTGAATCCTTTTTAGGGTTCCTTAGTCAACAAAGAACCCTGATAGTTTCTACATGTCCGTCCGTCTGTCTGCGGTTTAGCTCAGAGACTCTTAGTACTGGAAAGCTGTAATTTGGCATGAGGGGTATACATATTAATCACGCCGACAAAGTGGTAAAATAAAATCTTGAAAAAAAATTTTTTTTTGGGTACCTACCTCCCCTACATGTAAAGTGGGGATGATTTTTTTTTTCTCGTCTATCCCATGGTGTGGATAGGTCGTTCAAAAATATTGCGGGTATGTGAAAACCATTTTTCGATTCAGGGATCCGTTTGCGAAATATTAAGCTTTAAAGTGTTAATTTTTGTTAGAGTCAAGTGTCCCTCCCCCGCCCCCCCCCTGCCAGCTAAACGGTTATTTTTGGAGATGTGAAAAAAAATCACGACAGTAGTATATATAACGAAGTTAAAAGAAAAACTACTGGCCCTTGTTTTTTTCAATTTCAGTTAATTATTCCATAAAAGATTAAACTTTTATTTTGCAATTTAAAGTCGGTTTTAAGCATTTTAGATACCCAACTATATACCTTCTGATCTTCTCTCACTTTTTAAAGCTTGGCTCTTATCAGCGGAACGATTACATCTATTTATACGTACCTAAATATTGTACTTACTCACTTACGTTTTGTTTTTTTTTTTTATTATTAAATTGTATGTACGCACCTACTTACGATCTCAGGGTGCTTAATTTCTACGGAACCCTACACTGCGCGTGACCCGACATGCACTTGGCCATTTTTTTTATATCCATTACATATTGAACGTATCCGTTTTTTCATTTTTAATAGCCTCTGCAAAAGTAACCTCATCATAATGTGATATTTATTTTAAAATAAAAAAATATCAAAAACGTAATTATTAAAGAGCTTGAAGTCTTTTATGGCAACTTATGTTATGTTATGTGATCCATTCCAGTTGATTTTTAGAATAAAATCTTCAGTAAAAAATAAATTGAAGCATTTTATAATGGGGCAATTGACAATTATCTTTTTAATATACAAAATCTATCATATTATAAAATTAATTAAGTTGATATAAGATTTATGTAAAAACATTCAGTATTACTATATCATTACTCGGCTTTTCATTTAATTCCTACGCAATTTTTCGGAGTTCCTGCTCGGTTTTTATTGGTAAAATATTATATCTTTTAGATTGAGGAAAAATTTTATTCCCAATTCTATTCAAGATAACTGTATTTTTTTCAATAACTTAATCCTGTATGCTCAGTTTAGACATAATATCTTCTAGAAGTTTTTTTTGTTCATCTAATTTTTAAGCAAGAAGTTTGTGAGATTCTTTTAAAAATGAATATTTACTTTAATATCATTCATGTATATATATATATATATATAAAGATATAAGATAATTGAATGGGAGTATTAGATCACCTCTTTTAAACGACTGATTATACGTACAAATTTGGAATAAAAATTCTATTTGAGAGGGTGATTGATTTTTTTTGAAGATCTGAAAGCATAAAAAATATCATTTCACAAATCGCAAAGAATAATTTTAAATTTCCAATGTAAATTGGTGAACAAGTAATACTAAAATTTTTTATTTGATAATTTCTTAAAGCCTGTTGTCACTTTTTCTTTGTAAGTAGCTCGTTCATGGATTCTATTATTTATTTGCTCCAAAATCTTATTCGATTTTCTGCAATCTTTTTTTAAGGAACTACATGTAATTTTCAAATTTATATGCTGAAAAATTATCAATATTGCCATACTTTCTTACACAATCCCTTAAATGCAGAAAATTATGAACGTTGTAGCTGACTCTATCGTTACGTAGAACGTTGTATCTAACCCTATATGTTACAAATTTTCCAAATAAATGATGCCAGCATTTTCTGTGCATAATCTAAGTTGTTCTGACAATTTATAGGACAACATAGTAATCTATAAGCTGAATGCAACAGTAGTAAATGATAATATAAATCATCACGTAAAACATCCTTAAAGACAACTATAGAGGTGTAGAGGATTAGCTGTCGGAACTCGGTTGCTTTAAACCTGTGCATTTCGTGAAAGCTTCGTCATTTTCTGCTGAATTCTACTGGAATATATTTCTTATAGAATATCATAGCTTTATCTAAATGCAATCTGTTTTCATTAGATAATTTATATTTTTCATTTTTCCCTTCCCTTAGTAGTATAAAGATTTTTTTTTTTGCAACTTCTAAGCCGATAAAATGCATTGCGTCTAGTGGGAATTTGCTTACGATTTTTATGTCAATTTTTTCCAGTTCATCGAGATTTTTTTTGGAAAAATTTATTATGATATGTTATATCAACTCTATTTTTGAAATCCTTGCCGGTTCTAAGAGCTGCAATTGCAGTAGAATAATTCAACCTTCTGTTTATCCGCTTGGCTTTTTGGCCAAATTTACAATATCCACTTGACGAAGTGCGCCCTACTACACCTGATAAAAATGGTTTAGCTGACGTATTACATGTGAATAGCCTTATTTCTATATCGATATACGTTTCGCCAAAATTTACCCCATTTTTCCTCAAATGATCGAACTATTCAACAAACACTGATAGGAAGGTATTGACGTTATTATAGGCATGCTTGCAGACTCTAACTAATTTTCCGGCTCACACAAGATAACCTGGGAAGAAATGGGAGCTATAGTTAAAGTTTCCCATGATCACTCCGAGCCGGGGTAACCTGATAGAATGGTTTCCTTTTTTTCATTTTTCAATTATCCGCTTTCGTCTGGGTTTGAATTTATCTTTTGCACTCAATTTTTAAAAATAACGTTAAAATAACTCCCCTGTGGTTAAAAAAGTTTTTAAGCTGAATTTCAACAAACATTTTAGCAATTTTCTACATGTCTATGTAAAAAGTATCCTTCAGAAAAAACATACACCTGCAATTCTTAATGTTTCACTTTTTCGAAATTAAACCATTTTCATTTATATCCTTAAGCGTACTCACCAGAAGAATATATTTTTCCAGTCCTCCTAATACTTCACTACAACACCTATGAATTCTGTATGGATTACGCTCATCGGTAAGTTATAAAGCCACCACTTAAAATGCCTTTTTTCAGTTTTTAATCTTTTCTTTAACGTCTTCTTTTTCCTAAACAGCTTTGACGTTACCAGCAAAATGTCCGCAATAAATTAAAAATCCATTTATCAAGAAAAGAAAGAAAAAAAAATTCGCCTAAGGACAACAAAGGAGGGGCACATATCTAAAATAAAAACCCAGGCAGGAAGATGTACAGAAATGGCAAGTATCCTGATGAAGGGAAGGCATTGTCTAAATCACAGGAGCAGCTATCTAATGTAGAGGTGGTGTCTGATGGAAGAGCTGCAACTCACCGAACGCTTTTCGGTTTGTCTTGCGGACCACCAGTTTACCAATACCCACAGCATTCACATATTGAATACTTCTTACGGTTAAACTTTTGATTTATATTCCAAGCAGGAGCAACATCCCTTGCCAAACTCCACCGAACAAAATAAATAAAGACCCGGACGATAACAGCTAAAGAGCCCCATTCTTCTAGTGTAAGAAAGAAATTTTCACATTACATTGGTGCTACGTTAGCTCTCTGTGGTACTCAGGTGCTGTGGTAGGACAATTCTAAAAGGTGAACGTGTTAGGTTGGGATCCTTTATGCTCTCGAATTAAGGTATAAATTAAAAATGGAAGTGAAAAAAGTAGCGACGATAAAACTTATGAACTTAATGGGATTTATTGAAAGAAACCACTACCCTTGTGGCCTGCAAGTAAGTAATTGTGGTGGTCAATTGAAGTGCAATGCACTCTTTGTTTGCGGATCAAATTTATTACATGTACTCATGTATCTGATGGGAGTTTTACTGAAAAGGATTCGTGAGGTCATATTTGGCTTCATGTTTCCGAGAATATGATAGTATTGACTTTAATTTAATAATAATAGATCAGCGGAAGTAAATAACAAGAACAGGGATATTATTAATTTTATAATTTATATAATTAATATAATTTAATTATCAACTTCATAATTTATTTTATTTTCAAATAATGCAGGGAGAAAAATCAGTGCGTAAACACATATGGCCGCAAGATTTTTAATTCATTGCCCATATTCTATTTGTCAGGCTTAATAGGCACAAGGAGATTTCGAAATATATTATAATAATATTTTACTTCTGCATCTCAAATATTGAAGCAAGCAAGCAGGTCGACTGTATCTTTACCGATTTCAGTAAGGCTTTTGACCGCATCAATCATGACATCCTATTCTTAAAGCTTACTCTTCTTGTCTGATCGTACTTAGCGCGTTTATTTTAGAGGCGCTCTCTCTAAGTCTGTCTTTGTGACTTCAGGTGTACCCCAAGGTAGCCATTTGGGCCCTATACTATTTTTTCTTTTCACGTAAAATGTCTCCATTGATCTGCCACCATTGGATCTGTTTTTGAAGAAAAGGCAGTAAGGCGACACTCAGAATGCAGAGGAATGGTATATATATGGTACTCCTTAGAGATTGAGTATGGGCATAAAGGAATCCCGAGGAAATCACGAACTCACGACGCGTAAGGAGAGGATCAAGAGGATCAGGGAAACCGAAAAGTATCTAAGATATTGATCTGTGATGTATTACTTCCAACGAAGAGTCCAGAGGGTATTTTTATAGTCTATGAGGAGATCTATGAGGAACAGTACGGCAGGTGTAGAAATATTCTCTCCGTCCTGCTATGCAAGTCTGGGAAGACTTCGGTTCACTATGCACAAATTTTGGGCAGGTTCGTGTGTTGGACTATTTGAGGGGAATCAGGTGCAAAGGAGTAACATTCTTATTGCACTGGACAACCAAGTACTGGTCGGATGCATGATCCAGACGAAGGCGAATCAAGTCTTGTACTAATTTTTGTTTGTACGTTTGATATAAGATTTGATATTAAATTGCATATTATTTCTCGTAATTTTTGCAGAGGTTTTCGGAAATGAAATTTTAATGTAAAGCGATTTAGTTTTTCTATTATAAATTTGGGAGAATGTCTTAATTATTGTGTATTATCTTAGTTTCCTCCATTTCACTAAATGACTACAATGTACCCTAATTCCAGAGAATTTCAAACAAATTGTACTTCTTAAGTTCCTAAAAAATTGAAAAATTACAAAGCTTTTCCTACTAATCCTGACAATATTAAACTTTTCAAGATGAATACGGCCACGGCTCACCATTTCTGCGACCAATTTCCCTCAAATATTGGATAAAAATCTTTAAAACCCATCGAAGTTCAAGGACTTTCGAGATCCACTCGGTTTATTGGTTGTTCTATCAGATTT
>QYTT01057194.1:0-11181 GCA_006980735.1 Dasypogon diadema
GCTACGGACGAATACACTGACAGAACAGATCCATACGTGCCGCATTCATTTAGTAATTTCATTTTAATTTACTACTCCATTACCGCAAATCCATAATTAACAAACTGATTGACAGCTCCATTCTTATCAACGGAAGATAAGCTGAAGCAGGGACAAGCATAAAATTTGATTTATCTGACAGATTACGGCCGAGGCAAAGTGGAAAGGAAAGGAACACTGTTCTCCCTCTATGCTCCATTCCATGCGACCACCACCTTGTGTTGTGTGAATATTCAACCAGTCTAGATTTATATATCGTTTCGGGATGATGTTATAACTCCAAGTTTATGCGGAATACACCAAAGTATAAAACTTTTCGTACTTTATATGCTGATGATATGTTACGGCGTCTTTTCAGTGTTTTCGATGGAATGTGAATTTCTGCTTTATGACATGAAAACATCACCGTATACCTGCGACAATCTTTTTATTACGAAAATACTTTTTATGGGAAAAATTCTTAAATGAAATGTGTACGCGAATGGTTCCATGCGGTCGTATAAAATCCTTAGAGGCTTACATTAATGCAATCCAAGGAGGAAATAAAATGGATTTCATGTTCGAAAGTTAAAGAATTTTTAGATTCTGTTCCTTTTATTGGAATTGTTTGGTTGACTGGCGGCAGAGAGGGGATGGGATGTAGCGTTTCAAGAAAGACTTTGTGACATTCACTTATATAAAAATTTGCAAATGAGTACGAAAAATTGGATATATTGACAAGCATTAAATTTGTGTAGCATGTTGAAGAGTTATAGGGCGAGAGTAACCGAGCAGAAGATTTCAATGAATTTTTGTTTAAGCCATGATTTGTGTTTTTGTTAAGCGGGTAAATAATTCAGGTTCAGAAATAATATCTGGAAGGTTGGTGAAATAGAAGATTGCCCTTTCCTAAGTTACAATTCGTTAACTGGCCAGGTTGTACTCAAAATTGTAATAATTACAAAGTTTTGACGTGGGATCCACCATAATTGCCGATCATCTGATATAGGAAGATCATGACAGAAATTTTTGTATAATTAAGCCACTATATTTTGCTGTTCAAAAGTAAGAAATTGAGGACACTACCCATAGAAATGAGAATCAGGATGTCTATTTCTTCTTGGCATAATAATCATAATAATCACTGTTTTAATCGAGTTATAAGAATAGTAGAGGAAAGTCACCAACCACTATGGTGGCCGAGCGGTCTGAGGCAAACGTCTACAGATTTTCCCTCCTGTTGGCGTGGATTCAAATCGTGTACAGGACACGGCGACTTATCTGGGCACTAGTGGTTGAGGCAACTACAACTATGCAGAGTAACTGTACTGCTATTTGGTGTTCCACAGGGATCTATTCTGGGACCTCTGATATTTGCTATGTATCTTGACGATCTGAATACGCTGGATTTGAATTGTAATATATTTATGTGAGCAGATGGCACACAACTAATCCTCCCAATGCAGAGGAATGAAAACAAATAATTTATTGTGACTGTTCGTACTCGTATATGGACCTAACTCCAGAAGGCTTTTAATGCATGCATTCAAGTTATGTATCGCTTGCGATGATTTGGACAGACAAGCTTACGAAAACTGCAAAGACTTGTTTGTCTAGAAGTTACAGACACAATTAAATGAGTGACAAGCATGGCATTCTATTGACCTTCGAAAGGGAACCCCTTTTCTAGTACATAGATTACAGCAGCTCGACATCTATCGGTATTGTCCCAACTATTTTCTAAGTAGAGAATGGAGCTGGAGATATCATCATGAGCTTCAGGTCGAAACACCACAAGGGACTGGATGATCTCAACCATAAAAGAGGCGTGGAATGTGGAGCCTATCTACGGTTTATTTTACTTGAATACGTTTGAAAAGTAGATCTGACGTGCTGTATTTCTGGAATGTAAACGCTTTAACTTTGTTTGTCACAAATAATAATTGCCTTTGGAAACTCGGCCAATAATGAATACTAGATCAGTTATATATGTGTTGACGTCATTATTTCACTACTGTTATCGTTATCATGAGCCTTGTGGAAACGTTTTTGCACATTAAAGGATTAAAAGATTCAGGTTTACCTAACGTGAAAACTCAAAGAACCTTTTATAACAAAAATGAAATGAATGCGCATTCAAAAATAGAGACGTCTCTAAGATATTGATTTTTAAGAAAAAGTATTTCTAGCAGATTATTCCTTTCGTTCAGATTCTGAATTATGCAGCACATTAAAGTTTCCACAATTGAAAATTTATTTCTGCGACTTTATTAAGGTAGTGTCCAATACGTCCCAAGTTCCTAACTCTGGAACTCCTCTAAAACAGTCAATTCACACTTACTTGAATAGAATTTTGTAATTAATACCATTACCGGAGCGAAGAATTAATGCCAGCTTTACTCCAACGTGATATAATTAAATTGAAATTAAAACAAATTAAATTGTGGCCTATAAAATAGGCTTTCAGCTCTCGGGGCACGTGACAGTCACAGGCCGGCAATCAATTCAACGAAAATCCCATAAAGGAATCAATGGCTTTAAACTTTTAAATTTAAGCGTTTTCCAATTAATCGCTAACATTTGATAGTGGAATTAATTAAATTCCATTCGTTATTGATTGTAATCTTCCGCAGTGCTCGCTCTATGATTTAATGTCGTTGGCAATTTAATGACTGCATAAATCACAAATTCGCTATCAAAATTGGTATCAATCGCAGCGCGGTTGACAAAGTTAACATTTTCATGGGTTGTCGCTTTTATCGGGCTCTGGGGATGCTAATGCTACGAGCGCTGCGAAATTATGAGCCAATCAAATTAATTATTGCAAGCTAGTTTTCCACGATTAAAGGCTTAATTAATTTAAATCACGTGCGATGGCATGTAATCAAGCGTGAAAATATTTAGCTACCAAAGGAAGAAGGCTCCTACTCACCTATTCCTGTTTGATTGATGCTGGATGTGCTGGAAAATCCTGGCAATTTTCTCCATCCCTTTCGGTTCCAGAAGCTTCTAGCCTTGGACTCAGTCACCCCCGATGGGCCCGGATCCTCGGCTGATTTCATTTTCGGATAATTGAAACTTTTCTTATCGTAGGAGGAACGCATGGAAAAACCGCCGTGACCGGTAGCATCTTCATGCGATCTCTGCGACGAACGACAGCTACTACTACAAAACGGACCACTATTGCTGCCTCCGGGTATCGACTTACGCGCAGTCATTAAGCTCGATAGAGCAGCGTTCGTCTTATGATAACGTAAACTGCCAATATAACTAGCACCACTACTACCACTAAAACCACTGTCTAAATCACCGCAGAAGGCAGGATTTGTGCTGCTAATCGGGGAAAGGAGTTCATCGGTTGGACCCACATTGCTAAGGAGTTCTGATAAATTGTCAGAGCTTTTGTTGGCAGATTCTTCTTCCGTAGGACTCCCACTTGGCGGAGTCTCAGGCATCAACATCGCCTCCACAGATAGATTTAATTCACCCAATACTTTACGGTGGCGATTTTGAACGCGTCTCAGCTCCTCTTCGACCATGTTTTGATTAATGGGACCGGTAGGGTGACCAGATGCTTCCATCATAGGATTTCGCCCATCATTTCCAATCTCTTCATAAAAATTCTCTTGCGTGCCGTACCGATTCTGATAGGACTGTTTTGTTGATGGCGACACCAGGAGTTTATTTTTCTTACCCTTGGATAGTAGAGCTCGAATTGAATTTGGCGGTGGAGGTCGGGACGGGCCGGCTGTTTGCTCCGGAGGTGGTATGTTTGAATGACGCATTGCAGCTCCGGGCTCGTAGTACGCGTACGAATAGTCCTGATGAATTTGTTGCATTGGTTCCATAGGAGGTGTTGTCGGAGATTGGGGGAATTTTTCCATGGTGACTGATATGTTATTCCGGGACCATTTGACCTGAAGGATTAAAGAGTTTAAAAATCATACTCGTTCTATTACAATTTACTTACATGAGGCTCCACCACACTGGATCCATGGCTGCTGGTGCTTCTGCTGCTGGAATTACTCCCTGTAGTCCCAACTACACCAAATGCCTTTAAGCTGCCACTATTTCCGCTACCCTTGCCCCTAAATGATTTAACAGAAATTGGTTCCTGTTCGCTACAGACCTCTATGCTATCCAAATCGTCCGGATATCGACGAATTATCCTTCTACCAGGGCCGACGCCAACACTTCCACTGCTAATACTGCCCTCTCCACTGTCCCCCGAACATAAGCCTGAGCCACCTGTAGGTGTTACTAATGCTCCCGGTGCATTATGTTGTTTTGCAGTTGATGTCATAGCTGGTGGCGGATATTCGGGTGGTGGCGGAAAATGAGGGAATGGAGGTTGCGAGCCCGGAGAGCAATTGTTCTGTCTGGTACTAGACATAGGGTACATTACGCCCAAATCGAATTTTTCTTGCTGTACTGACTTCTGGTGGATTTGCCTCTGTTGCTGCTGTTGCTGCTGGAAATGGTGCTGGTGTAACTGCTGTTGAGGATGTAGTTGATGATGATGAGGATGCTGATGGCTCTGTGGCTGTGAAAGTTGTTGCTGTTGTGGCTTTTGTTTGCTTCGCCGACCTCCTAAGCAGGTCTCCATTGCACATGGTGAACTGATGTTATGGTGAACAGTCTAATGGCTCCTGCAATCAAGAAGGCACAAATGTTAAGGTGGATTTACCTATAACAATGAGGATGGGGACATTTCTCTGGCTGATGACAATACTAATCACTATCTACATTCTATCTAGACGTAAAATGACTTGGTTTACGAGGCTGTTGTGAATGATTATGGAAGGAAGTGTTTTTGTTTTTACCTAGGGATCGGTTTTAATTGAAAGTTATTAGGGCGAGTGTGTCCCATTTTTGGTGGAAGTTTTGAGTGTGATTTATAATGTGCCCAGATTGCTAAATGGTGCAAAATTTGGTATATTTTTTATCACTTGATGTCAAATAGATCGCATATAAATTTTTACGATGCAGTCTGAGCTTACGAGTAGGTGGATGACCCACGCCATAAAAAGCCAATCCAAGCCAAGGAAAGGGACGTTCCCACATTATTGGTAGTTCCCCTACAGTTTTATGTTGAATGGTTTTGGCTAAGCCAATAACTGATTTTAATAAATATGAATGCGTATTCTACTTAAATTTCTGCGGCGTTAAACGACTTAATACAAAATTATAAATGTGGATGACTTTTTTAGATGGTTCTGTTTAAGCTAAATAGAAACCCATATAAATTAAGTTTAGGTGGAAGGAATTTTGAGTGAAGAAGAAATTGGGAATTATTTTAACCTGACAATGTTCCAAGTACATTTACAATTTTAATTCCAAATTATTAATAAGAGTGAAAAAATTATACAGGAAAATACGGAACCCTGCGGCAATCTGGTATAGAAATTTCAAGCCGGTTTGAACACAAAATCTATGGAAGACGAAATGGTGGGTTTGACATAATCTAATAAGTCCAAATTGAAATAAAGACTCTTAAAATGCTCACAAAAAAATAATCAGGTAAAAAACGTTTGCCAGCCATTAGTAAAACAACAGTAACTGAAATATAATGGTAGAGATAAGAGCTTTTTTGACATTATTTGGACTTTTGGATGTATCCGCCCGAACTTGCGCCATTAATTAGGCTCATTGTTTATTCAACCGAAAGAAGAAGGAAACAAAATCTAGAAGTGGGGTCAGATGTCATCAACGATCCAGCCACCCACTTGATTTGATGAAGCCTAGGCTACGCTCTGACCCCTTTTCGCCCGCTTCATGCACTTCATCAAGGTGCGTCTCAGTGCCGAGAGTGATGGGCAATACCACAGGAAGTGTGTCACTATTTCCCTCTCTTCTCCGCATGGAATGGAATGGAGAATAATAATCCCTGTTTACAGTTTTCTTTAGTTACAAAAGAATGAAACCAATAGATGGCAGGATCATCGGGGAAATTTTTCCTTTCCTGGAAAAAAGGCAAAGCTAGAATTTTCCGAGGATTAATGGTGAGATCGTAGTCATTCGCCCAATTAACAAATAAATAAGCTGATAGCGCTTTGCATCAAACTACTCAACTCATTCTCAAAGGATCCGGACAGAAGAACAATCGTTCGAATAGCAAATGGCTCTGTAGCCATTGTAAGAAAACATAGAATGTTGTTGCTAATGTTGATTGCTTGAAAAGGAAGTCTTTCGATGGAGCGGAGCACTTCATGTAGTACGGTATGCATAGATTTCTCTTGGAAGGGAGCCTTTGTTGCAAAAGTACTTTGTTCTTGAAGGATTACCACCCACTCGTATCTTTGAAATGCATCTAGATCCAATTTGTACAATTTGGAGGTCGGTTCTAATGACTTTTGACTGCTACGTGGTAAATTTAAAAGCTGTTTAATTTTGTCAATAATATAAGTCCATTTCTGATTTTGTGATGGAAACGTCTCTGAGGACGCAAATATTTCCCATTCGTTGGATGATTTGAATGCATGACACAGAAATATAGAAACCAACTCTTGACCGTAAACAATAGTCCGTTTCTGCCTGAAATTGATGATATTGGAAGTAGGTTGAGAAAAGAAGACCGTCGCTGATTGCATTTATCCCTTATTGCCGACCAATTCTGAGAGAGACGTTTTGTGTGAACGTTCGGGGCATAGAATTAGAAGTAAATCAGAGGTTCCATTAAGAACAAGGAAATGTCTCCAAAGTCGCAATATATTAATCTCGGGAATGGGCCATATTCAAATACTAAATTACCAAACTACGAAGCAATGGGATACTTTCTACTGTTGTTTGTGGGCATGTGGCACTACCTCGAGGTATAGGAAGGAACAGTTAAGCGATATACTAATGTGTAAAAGTTTGTCGTACATGGTGCACTCTACTGCTCCCTAAAAAACCAATAGGTGATCTTGACTGGAAACCCAATCCTCCTACTTGTTCATATTCTGGTTCTCTAGAGTCTTTACCTAATACAAGCAAAGCGGTATTTCTGTATCCATCATCCTGTGCTCAGAACAATTGTTCAATTGTATTTTTATTAGTAACGATCAACTCTTTTCACTTCAAAAAGTATTTCATAAAATGAAAAGTGCATATAAAAATGGTCTGTAAATTCACGATATGAACTAATTTCCCCCTCATTCTAGTTATTGCATCGAATACTATACTTGTCCCAAAAACTTGTAACAGCCAACTGACGATATTTAGTGGCTGCTATGAAACGATTCCGCTATTTAATTCTGAAAACGAATAAAAAACGAGAAAAAGTGCCTATAATGAAAGTTACGATTCACTTTTAAAAGTGAAAATAAAGGATCCATTGTTTGCCCTTAATTAAGCACGAATAAAGGGTTCGAAATTGAAAAATCCCACTCCAAGTAACAGAAAGAAAAAACATTTGCAATCAATTTAGCCAGGAAGTAAGTCACAATGCACCCAACTGTGGAAATCGGGTGATTCTCAACTCAATTGTATGCCATTCAACCCAAGGATAATGAGGCCCTTTAAGCGTGAACAGCTCAAATGTTGTCATTTAGATGGGCTAGTGTTATTCGGTCATCAACCCTTTTACTGGGATAGGGGAGCTGGCGAGGTGATTAGCTCCTCCCTTGCATCTGGCAGATGCAGAAAATCTGCAGCCCATTAAGCCAATTCGAGTTGTCATTTCGCTTAAACTCGACAGTGGAGCCCACGTTCCTGGTTTTATAAGCCTTTTTACAAACAACTCTACGCCCTTTCAAGTGTTTTTATAGTCGTGTGTGTTCGTTCATACGTTTATACGGTTCAGCTCATAATTTTTAAAGGCCTTCCTTTGTAAACTAGCTAAGTGCACCTCTGCATGCTTGCATGATTAAAGAGCGTAAATACGGTGTAAATACTTCGTTGTCTTTTGTGATAACAATAACAGTGGCGGTGCTCTAAGTGTAGGAAAGTGGATAGATTCGATAGTGGAAGCTGGGAATTGTGCGCCAACGTCCGTACATGGATTATGAAGGAGCCTCGCCTCGAGATGAAAAAGCCCCAGTATAAAAGACGAACACAAGAGGCTGCAACTCTCCAGATGTCAATTTATCACATTCTGCGTGAGGTTTTCTCTGAACACGGCATTCATCCACCCCCATTTCCACCTCTTGCTCCATTAAGCATCCAGCGAGGTTGCCTTTGTCAAAACGTCAGCGTTCACTCCTTGTTTTTCACTCCTCTTATCTGAGCTCCTTTAAGTTTCCCCTTACAACTTGAATGGCATCATCTACGTGTTATTAGCTCTCCCTATGCCAATCCCCTCAGGATTGTCACTTGTCATTATTTCAGCGCCGATTGTCGATTGATTAGCCTAAAGAAGTACTTCACTGATTGATTGAAGTTCTATTTCTGTGTAGGCGTGCGCTCTATTACTCTATCGTTTCAAATACTTTCCCGCTTCTTTGCGAATCTTCTAGTGGGGAGGAAGATGGATTGCTTACTTTACAGATTACAGGATGATAATGAGGAGATTTTTCCCTATCGCAAAAGATGTGGGCAATGCACTTGCAGGTATGGAAGGTTAGTTCATATTTCATTTGGTAGTAAGGCCCTCGTCGTCTTGAAAAAAATATCCAACTCATAAAGATTTAAGACCTTAAAGAGGTTTTTCTTCATTTTCTCTGAAAAATACTTTTCCCCTTGAAATACAAAAGATAAAGCTTTATAACGTTTAAAGCTAACGCAAACTCAAGATTCCGAAAGTTTAGAGCCAATCGCACACAAGTAAGCCACAAGCAATCTGAAACATTCTCAAAGTCAAATTTGGCCGAAGCAGTCTCCTTCCTCCGCAATTCTTGCTCCTTGTGCAAACTGCATTAAAAGTTTCCATTTAATCACTTTTGTGCTCGTTAAGTAATTAAATAATGAAGAAAATTGAATTCTATCAGACCGGAAATTAAGCACAATGAATTGTAGTTCATTTGAGTGCAGTGCAAACACTCCCACACTCACACTTACACACACACACACACACAAATCCACACATGATGCCAACGGCCATCATTTAACTCAGCTATTTTAGACAATTTCTTCCTCACTTCCTACAACCTCACAACTTCCTTAGCTTTTGATAGAGTACTGAGAGCCTGCGGAGGCTTAGTTTAAGTTTGAACCTTTTAAAAGTGTGGAGTAAGGTAAGCTGTGTGTGCGAGCTCAAAGCGAGTAATGAAGAAAAAAGGGAAGAAGAAATAAAGCCTTTTTCTTGTTCTTCTTTTTCTAACGTGAACTGAATCACCTGAAAAACAAAGTCTATGTACTTCCGGCCGCATATTAGTCTCGAGACAATGTTTGAAGGAATTTTAATGATCCCAAGGAATTTTTGCAAGTACCCGTATCAAGTTACGTCAGGCGATTCCGTGGTATTTAGTTTCGAGCTATTTTGTGCATTCCCTTCTTTTCGGTTGGCTTGTTTTTCTTATGCAAATTTGATATGCGCTTCCCTGTTGACTGACAATTTTTTTGGTTTTATACTTTTATTGGAAATGTTTAGGTCGTGCACAAAATGGGAAGGTTTCAGAGATTTTATATTTAGTTCATAGAAGTAAAAATGTATCCCTGTCTGTAGGGTTAGCAGGGCTGTTCTGTGACTGCCTACGAATGAAAGGGATTCTAAATGATTTAGTTGAAAATTCAAGAAATGGTTGTACAATACAAACATTTGGTGAACCCAGAATGGGGCTACGGGAGATTTGAGTACAACCTAAAGAGAACAATCATTTGACAAGCACAGCCCAATTGCTGATTGCTAAAGTTGAACGAATTTAGCTTACGGGAGGATTTGGATTGATTGTTGGTTCAGGGAGTTAGTCTTGGTTCCTTATAATGTTTACAGACACATTACATTTCTCAAGGAGCGAATGAGATGTGTATAGCGAGTAACAACTATAAGGAGTTTACCATTCAATTACAGAAATAATGGCTCTAAAATGAGTACATTCACTTGTTTTCGAGATTGCCCGAGAAATATGGAGCAAGATAGTGTTGGGAAATGCGAAAACTTCGTATAATTTTTTATTCATCCTTCGCTTGAACTATCCACTATCCTCGGTAAATGCGCTTCTTTGACTTCAGAAAACGCTAATTATGGATGCCTAAAGTATTTTGTCTATATATATGCCGTCTAATACCTTTCAGATACTCTATCTTCTTGTTTGTGATCTGTAATCTCATTATTAACGTAGATGCATCCAAACTGACAACCATTTTCAATATTTTGGAAACATGAGGCTCAGTTTTTTTGCATACTTAACAACTTGCTTAACATCCAATGAGAATCATTCACACTTCGGTGTCATCCCGAAAGCTTTTGCGTTATGAAAATTAGTATCTTCATGCACATAAAAATTTGTAACCAGTTTATGCGTAACGAAATCAATTTTCGTCACGCAAAACTTTTCGGGATGCAGTTCTATTTCGGTGTGGATCACTGCCGTTTCCACTAACCATATTAAATCGTCGATGGTATCTTCTCCGTATTACTTTAGCCCAGGCAAAGAAGTGTCTTTCTCCTGTCCACTATGCTTTATACATATTCTAACTTTGTATTTTGTATATGATTTCCAAAGTATTTGTTACGAGCCTCCATTTTTCCTACTGCATCCAGGTATTCCTCGCAAAACCAGATGTTATGGTTGGCGTATTGCATGTCTTTGGATTTTCTATGGACAACGACAAAAGAAGTAAACAAGTCAATAATAATAACAATCATTTCCTATTCCAAGATTCTAACTTTTTTATAAAATCAAGAGTTTTGGTTATATTGAACACCTGTTCCAAAAGAGAAATATGTAGACTCAGACAGAAATAACCATCAAACGACAGACAACATGCAATTTATAGGATTACCAACCTGACGGAATTTGTATTTTAAACGACCTCTAATCAAAAACAAGAGTAAAACACTTGGGTATATAATTCCAGAAAATCAAATGCAGCTGTTGCTTCAAAATATGTGTATTCGGTTGCAAAATACATTTACCATCCGAATAAGCATGGCAAATATGCGACATCTCAAAAATAAATTTTTAGTGAACATAAATAAAAGGTCGTTTGTAATAATTGGTACGAAAGCCATTTAAATCCGGCGAGGTGCATAACGTGCCCAGTTTATTGCGGTTACAAGAACCAGACCAATAATCACAGTGT
>QYTT01057267.1:0-12543 GCA_006980735.1 Dasypogon diadema
GTGGGGAGACCTACCCCATTTTCAAACTCAGATCTACAAATTTTCTAAAGGTAATACATACCAAATTTCAGCCTTCTAGCTCAATTCCTTTTCGAGTTGTCGTGTATTCAGACGGTCGAACGGACGGACAGACGGACGGACGGACGGATGGATATGTTTAAATCGATTTGTTTTCACATTTTAAGCATGTATATAATTCATTTTGTTCTAGAATTGTTGGTTGTATGCGTTACAAGCGTTGGATTAAAACTAATATATCCTATCACATAGGGTATAATATCATATACGGGTGTAAATATATTACCAATTGATTTCCGACATTAGCCCAATATGAAAAAATTTAATACTGCAGCGAACAAGTTATTAAGTTATAAATTGTACAGTTTTCTCGCTCCCCTGTAAAATTTGAGTTTTGGCACTTACGAGGTTTTAGGATTAGGCCGACGATATGTTATTACACTACTACATATTAGTCATCTTCCCCTTTCATTTCACACATCATATCTTCCAAGATCTTGTATTTTACAGCCTCCCACTGAATGTAAAAGTAAAAATCTTACTAAGTCCGTGTATGCAAAACATGAGTTACGCGAACCTTAGTAAAGTCGTGTAGTTCGAACTTTTTGCAAGGTTCGTGTAGTTCGTGTTTTCTATACACGTGTACTTCGAACTTTTGCAAGGTTCCTGTAGTTCGAACTTTTGCAAGGTTCGTGTAATTCGAACTCGCAATACACGTATAGTTGAGGTTCATGTAGTTCGTGTTTTCATTACATGTGTAGTTCGGGTTCGTGTTTTTAAAGAGATTTTTCTGAATACACGTGTAGTTCGTGTACACGTGTATTCCGAAGCTCTACTTGATACCATATATGATATAAATATAGTTCATCTCATAAAATCCTTCTGTACAAAATTTTAGAGTGATAAGTTGCTTCCTTTTCGAATTATATCCAATAATCTGGAAATTCAATATGGCGGTCCGACCAAGGAGTGTGGAGACGTGGCCTATTTTCATTTTGCCGATCTGGAGTCTCATAAAACACATCTATACAAAATTTCAAAGTGATAGGTTGCTTCCCCTTCGAATTATATCCAATAATCCAAAAATCCAATAAAGCGGCACGACCAAGGAGTGGGGGAATATGGACTATTCTCATTTTATTGGTTAAGCGTCTCATAAATTGCTCCTTACTAAATTTGGGAGCTATACGTTGTTCCCTATTGGATTTATGCCCAATAATCCAAAAATTCTATATGGCGGCCTAAGGAGTGGGGGGATTCGGCCCATTTCAGAACTTAGAGCTACAAATGTTCTGAAAGAAATATATACCAAATTTCAGCCTTCTAGCTCAATTCGTTCTCGAGTTGTCGTGTATACAGACGGACGGACGGACGGACTGCTTAAATCGATGACATGCTTAAATCGATTTGCTTTCACATTCTGAGCATATGTATACAGTTCATTCAGCTCTAGAATTATTGGTTCTAGGCGTTACAAATGTTGGATCAAAACTAATATATCCTATGCATCATATAGATAGGGTATAACAAGAACACAATTTTTCACTTCATATATAGATTATATGAATTAATATCACCAAGTCCAGAAGTACCAGACTTAGAGGAAGTGATTTGGTTAGATGGACCGTCTTCTGAATTTAAAAATAGATACCTGGGATACGCTCTGAAAACACTCAGCACTAAATTTAAGAAATTATTTACTTGGGAATATTTTGCAACCTCTCACGGAAAAGGTCCAGTTGATGGCATAGGAGGTCGAGCGAAATCCTTGGTGCGTACACAAATAATGAGCCAAGCGCCTACAGCACCGGTAGTAAAAAATGCCTAAGATTTTGCTAAAGTGGCTGAAAAAGTGCTACCTAATGTAAAAATGGTATATATCTCAGACGAAAACATTATACGGAATGATAAAATGTGGGACCAGGCAATGCAGATACCAAATATTAAATCTATGAAATTTACAAAGGCAATTTCTGAAAACGATTTAACAGTATATATTAATGGAAATAAAGAAGAAAAAGGTAACGCACCCTACATAGGTTAAAAGTTGTCAAAATGATTTATAAAGCTTCAAATATAAAATTTAAGATTTTAATTGTGTTGTGTTAGAAGTAATAACATAAAATAAAAAGAAAATTTCAAGATTAAACTTTACATTTTTAAATTATAAAACTTTTCGAGTAACGCACACTACAGAGGACCATTGTAAGATAACACTTACAATTTTCAACAAAAGTTGTCGTGAAAAGTACTTGTAGTAATTCACGTTACAGATGTAGTGATCCAGCTAGGAGCGTGCCTCAAGGCAGTAACTCCAAGAGCAGGCGAATATTCAGCCTTTACTCTACCTTTTTATGGAGCAGCTTAAAGAGCTAGTACTCCTCAGTTTGTGAAAGACAAACTTGTTCTGAGTACCTTTATTGATCATTCTTAAGCTATTTATACAAAATTCTTACATACTATTCCCAATATACTTCCTTACTCAATAATTAACATATTGCCCTAAATTTCTAAATCACTTTCATTGCTGCAGTCATATCAAAGCAATTCGACTTAACAGTTGAAGTCACCCCGGTAGTAAACATTGGCTCATGTTGCATTTGGTTACTTCCCGGGTGACTCAAGCATGTGCAATAAGAGCTGACCGCGCACGTGCTTACTTTTAGTCATTAATGAAAATCATGCTTACTGCAGTGATAAGCGCGACTCCCCTTGTTCGGTTGCTTTGATTGATGCAGGTCATTACTTATTACATGCTTACTACACCTTCCCCCTTAGAGAAAAAAAATGAATTCTGATTCGGAGTTCATTTTTTTTTGCCTACGTCTCCTAATGTACAATATTATTTTGATCTTAACTACTTTGTTACAATAAAGTGAATTTACTTCTTATTTACGTACTTATATTATTCATGCTACAAGTTACATTTTGTATTCTTAGGTAAGGTAAGTTTTATTTTATATTTCACTAATGCCTAAAGAAAATTTACAATCTTACATGAATATCTGTTTATTCAGTCCCTTTCCTTAGTCTATTTTTACGTACTTTGCTAGTCTTGCCGTTAACATCTTTTATTACGCAATTTACATTATCGATTTCTGTAATTGTATACGGTCCGTTATAAAGTGCATCTAATTTCTTCCTATTTTGTGCTTCCAAATATACTTTATCACCTATTTTTAGTACCAATGGGTTGCAATCAAGCTCGCTAGCTTGTTTTCGGTGTTCATTTTGTGATTTTAGATGCTGTCTTGCTTTCTTTAGAGTTTCCTGTAATCTATATTTCATTTCCTTACTGTATAGATCATAGTTGTAAATTGGATCTGGTCGGTCTATCACCAGTTCTGATGGTAAGCTTACGTTCTTAGCGAATATTAATTCGAAAGGTGTATACCCATGTGTAGTGGATGGTGTGGTGTTGTAGCAAAATGCATATTAGGGTATCCACGTATCCCAGTCGTCCTCGTTTTCGTTCACAAAGGATCTCAGGTATTCGTTTAAGCATTTGTGATTTCGTTCCAACGCCCCTATTGTTTCCGGGTGCGCTGCAGTTGCAAAGAGTTGTTTAATTTGCAGTGTCTTACATATTTCTGTGAAGATTTTATTTTTATATTCCGTTCCAAGGTCCGATTTGATCTTATTCATCGGTCCGTATGTTAGGATAAATCCGTTAACTATAGCTTGCGCTATAGTATTTGCTTCCTTATCCTTAGTTGGAATTATCACTATGTATTTGCTTAAATCACATTGCATTGTAACAGCGTATCTATTACCATTGTTACTTTTAGTGAACGGTCCGACGGTATCTATGGAAACTATGTCAAATGCTTTTGTTGGTGTTGAGGTAATCTGCATTTGTTCTTTATTTCGCTGTTGTTGTTTGTTCTTTGTACACAGTTCGCAATTCCGTATGTATTTTGCTACCGTCTTGCGCATTTTGCTCCATCTATACAGTTCTTTAATCTTGTTAAGCATCCTGGACTGACCTAGATGTCACCTGTGGGTGTTGAATGGAAGTTATGTAGTATCTCTTGTATTTCTTTTTTACATGTTATTCGTCTTGGCGGCGTATATATTTTTATCTTTATGTTTTTCAATATTCTGTTACCTAGGATTTTGAATGCGTTCTACTTATTATTTTAAATATATCATTTTCTGCAGAAATCTTCAGAGTCTTGGTCTGAAGTTGGTTACTAATATCATCATCCAATATTTCGAGTACCTGCTCTAGTGCTGGCTCTACTACTTGGTATTGCTTCATATTTACTTGCCGCTTATATAGTGTTTTATTTTTATGTTCTATTCTTATTTCTATCTTTGTTTGTTTTGAGTTGCAACTGACTAAATGTATTTCCGGTCAATTTTTTACTTCTGAAAATGACTGTGCTTCTGTGATGTGCAGTTGATCAGGCTGCACACTAACTTGACTTCGTTCACTTCTAGTGTTCGTTGTTTCCTTTCCTTTTCGCATTGCACGAGTTTGAACTTTTAGAATATTTATGTTCTTTAAGTCGTCTATATCGATATTTATTCTAGACAACGCGTCTGGTCCAATGTTTTCTTTGCATCGTTTGATGCATCAGTTGAAATTATGGACGTTTTATTGAAGTCTGGGTGCTGCAGTATTGTTGGTGACATCAGTATACCTTTCAGGGTGTTAAATGCTTCTTGGTGAACATTAGTCCAACCAAATTTGGTGTTTTTGCGAAATAATCGGTTCAAAGGTAGTACGATGTTTGCAAAGTTGGGAACAAAACGTCCGTAATAATTACAAAAGCGACGAAACGCCTAACGTCATCTGTATTTTTGGGGATTGGGTAGTTTTTTATGGCTTCATATTTCGATCTATCAGGTTTAATTCCTTGCGCCGAGATCTGATGTCCTAAATAAGTAACCTCAGTTTGGAAGAATTTACATTTATCGGGATTGAGTTTAAGATTCTTTTCTCGAAGTCTTTTGAATACCGCGACCAAATTTTTCAGATGGTGTGCTTGAGAACATCCTATTACTATAATGTCATCAATATATAAGAAGGCTATCTCCGGAGTTAGACCTGCCATGGCAATTGCCATCATTCGCTGAAAACTATTCGGGCTTATATTAAGTCCGAATGGAAGGTGCGTGTAATGGTAGTGCCCTTGATTGGTTGAAAAGGCAGTGTACTTCCTTGAGCCTTTATCAAGAGGAATTTGATGAAAGCCAGACATGAGGTCTAACGTGGAAAAATATTTAGCTCTTCCCATTTGGTCGAGTATGTCTTCTAATCTAGGTAGTGGGAATTTATCCGCAAGGACTTTCTTATTTAAATTCCTGAAGTCTACTACTAGTCGCCATTTCTTTTCTTGATTAGAGGATTTCTTGAGTACAAGTAGGATGGGTGAGTTGAACTGAGAAGTTGAATTTTCGATAATTCCGTCTGCTAACATTCGTTCCACTTGTCTGCTTATTTTATGCTTATGAATTTCGGGAATACGGTAATTTTTGGTATAAACTGGTCTATTGTCAGATAACTGGATGTTTTGGTTATAGAAATTATTTGTGGAAAGCGCTTCATTTTCTAAGGCGAATATGTCTTGGTATTGCCGACATGCATCCTCAACCTGTGCTCTATCACTCTATCAGCTCTGTCCGCTTTTTTTGCTGATGTACTCATGACATGAAAATTTGTTAGAGGCTCTGCTTCAATCTTGAGTTCCTTGAGTGTTGCGAATTTATCTGTGGTGTTTAAGATTCTGACCAGTGGATTTCTGCGTTCAATGATCGCTCCTGATACAAAAATGCCTGGATGAATTTCTTGGCTCTTGATGACTAAATCATCCTGATAGGTTGTTTCCTGAATTTCTATTTTTCTGATAACTTCGCATCGGGGCGGTATGGATATTGCGGATGAGGTAGGTCCACTGAGGACGGGTAGCGTTACCGAACCATAGGTTGTGTTGAGAGCTATTGTCCATGTATCATAATCGATGGTGGCCTTGAACTTCGTAAGGAAGTCAAGCCCCAAAATTGCGTCAGCTTCTATGTTGAAGTCGTTATCCACGATTTGAAACACGTGTTCAACTGTAAACTCATCATTGAAAGGTATTTTTGTGAGTGTCGCTCCTATGAATTGGCATTTTGTGTTGGTTATTCCTTGTATTGAGCATGTGTTGTTGGTATAGACTAGTTGGTCTTTGCTAATGTTTTCTCTTTTGAAGATCGAAATTTCAGCACCGGTATCTATAATGAATGTGCATATTTTATTACACATATCTACATATGCTTTGATGAAGTTGGTTAACGAAAGGTTTAATTTGTATAATCTGGGCTTGCTTGCGACGTATCTCCCAACCGAGCTGTTTCCGTACTTGGCTGGGGGTCCTGGTATTCCCCCGCCTCACAGTAATTAATTCTTCTATTGTCTCGTTGACAAGGTCTCACATACCTGTTGTAATTCATGTTACCTCGGCCACAGGTTGCGTTTGAATTTTGTGGATATTGTCGTCCTATCGCATTTCATTGGCTCTGTCGCCAGTTGTTTTCACAACTATTGTAGTTAGGGCGCCATTGGCCGCTGGTATGGTCCCCATACATTGATTTATTTGGCTGCCAGTTTCTCGTTCCGCCTCCTATGTTATGAGGTCTCGACGGGAATTTCCTTTGCTGCCCGGCATTATAGTGTAATACGTTATTTGCCCTTGGCTTATCCACAGCCAATGCTTTCGAGGTTATTTCGGACAAGGTATTGAAATTGCTAGCCTTCACTATTACTGATGTGTCGTGATTAGCAAGGTTGTCCATGAAAGCCTGTATCGCAAATTTCTTCGCCATTTTTCCCGCGGCCTCACCTGTTGCCACTTTCTCTGCTATAAAAGCTTTTGCCAGTTGCCTGGAGAGTTCCTCCATTTGATCCGCGACGTCCGATAATTTTCTATTATTTTGTTTGCATTCCCTCAGTTGAGCTAATAGCGATGACAGCTTGGCTGAAAAATTTTGCTTTAATTTTCTCCTTATTTGGGCTATTGTATTTGTTTCGTCCGTTATTGAGGATTTGGCTTTCGCTGTAATCCGTGTTCTAATGAACTTCATCATAGTGTTTTTATTTTCATTAGGTGTTAATTCATCTAAGAGTTCAATGGCTTCGATGAAAGCCTCCGTGTCGTCGTGATTCCCGCTGTAGTATGGCACTAGGGATGTTGCCATTTTAATGTCGAATGCCATTATGGGATATTGTCTCTTAGCTTCTATTATAACGCTGATGTCATGTCAACTAATCTTTAAGCTTCGATATAGAGTTCGTTTATTCTCTCTTCCTTCTCTCGTAGTGTTTTGTTGGTAATCTGCCGATTTTTACTTTTATTAAAATTTGCAAGTATTCTTTGCAATTCTTCAATGATGTCTTCTAAGTTGTCCATATATTTATGCATTTAGCTGCGCTGGTGTACTCAGGTAGCGTTTTCTTAGACCCCGTCTATGATCTTTATACAGTAAGTAGATGAATTGAATTAATTTAATAGCTATAATTATTATGAGAAGAACAACGATTTCGTTATTCGTGATATTAACTGAATCTTTGATATTAACATTGTTTACTATTTCCTCATTGTTGTCTGAGCTCTTTGATTGCGTTTTTCCCATTATTACCAACAATTTTACCAACAAGTAACTAACCAGAAAAACAAAAACTCCTAACAACAGAATTGTTTTCTAAGTATGTCCTAATTCTTTCGTGATCCGGATGCGTCCTTCCTGTTTTACTTTGTTGAGTTAGAAGTTGATACCCGCACTATGATGTTGTGTTTGTTAGTTTCCTGACGCGCGGACTCGTTTTTCAACTTAAACAAGTTCGATGATCACGGTCGCCATGTAGTAATTCACGTTACAGATGTAGTGATCCAGCTGGGAGCGTGCCTCAAGGCAGTAACTCCAAGAGCAGGCGAATATTCAGCCTTTACTCTACCTTTTTATGGAGCAGCTTAAAGAGCTAGTACTCCTTAGTTTGTGAAAGACAAACTTGTTCTGAGTACCTTTATTGATCATTCTTAAGCTATTTATACAAAATTCTTACATACTATTCCCAATATACTTCCTTACTCAATAATTAACATATTGCCCTAAATTTCTAAATCACTTTCATTGCTGCAGTCATATCAAAGCAATTCGACTTAACAGTTGAAGTCACCCCGGTAGTAAACATTGGCTCATGTTGCATTTGGTTACTTCCCGGGTGACTCAAGCATGTGCAATACGAGCTGACCGCGCACGTGCTTACTTTTACTCATTAATGAAAATCATGCTTACTGCAGTGATAAGCGCGACTCCCCTTGTTCGGTTGCTTTGATTGATGCAGGTCATTACTTATTACATGCTTACTACATCCTACATTTTATTAGAATATTTAGTACGGCATGACACATTCCACTTATATATATATTAGTTAGAAGAATGACAAAATTACTGTTTTGCAAGTGTTTGTTACTTTCTATATATCTAACCTCGTCCTAATATCTAACTTTAACAAACTTTGTTATTTCATGTACATGTACTTTCTTGGTTAAAAAATAAAAGTAACTTAAAATTCAACTAGCTTGGCGAAACATTCGCGATCATAGCTGTTCATTCATCATTTTACCAAACAGTCAGAAGAAATACCCGGAGTAGAAATTAAGTAAATTTATGAAAATTTTAATTCCCATGAAATGCTGGGTAAATTCAATTAAAAACAAAAAGCAGTTCAGCATTTCATACCTGATAAAGGTAACTTCTTTCTCACAGGTAAATGCATTGGATTTACATTTTAACATTGAATTTGCCAGACGCAATATGATTCTAGCACCAGAAAATTTTGCCGTGAGAAAGAAGTTACGACCAAAAATTGTAATTGCATATATATCTTTATAATGTTTTTGTTATTGCTTATGTATGTTAAAAATTGTCGTTTGTGAGTTTACTTTATGAATTATGTTTTAATAAATATTCAGTCTTGTGACAATCGTGAACCAGTGCCGACAAGTTTTCTGATTTATCCAACTTTCATACCTCAAAATATTTAACACTTTGCCTTTCAGGTTTTGGTGTGGAGGTTCAAGTACCATTCACACCCCAACATTTTGAGCCAAGGTACAAGAACCTTGACTCAGACTCTGCTAAGGGAAGCAAAAGAGCTTCTCTTTTAACAATAGCTTTAATTTCTAGCTTACGCGAGAGCTTGCCATTCCCCCTGTGAGTTTTTTCTGCACCGATTTTAATGATTCCAACACTAATCGAAAACTTATCAACTGAACATGGAACATCAGTAATAAAACTTATAAAAAAAGTCCAAACAAATAAAGTAGGCGAGAAACAAAATTGTGGCGTTTCGCTTTGCTCCACGACACAATTATATTTCTTGCCTACTTTAGTTTTATTAAAGTTTTTTTTTAAGTTTTATTACTGATGTTCCATATTCAGTTGATAAGCTTTCGATTAGTGTTGGAATCGTTAAAATCGGTGCAGAAACAAACTCACAGGAGGAATCACAAGCTCTCGCGTTTTCGTTTTAATTATATAGATATTTAAGCAATAAAAGTCTGTGTAAGAAATACATCCTCGATGAATTTCCATTTTCAGCAATTAGATTTCATTTCCCAGAGAATCTCCCACTAAAGTGTTCTGGTACAGGCGACGCGAACAAACCTGATAATACAATAATTCAAACAAAAAAGTTAAAGTCTGTTCGTACATATCCCGCAGTCGGTATACAGCAATCGAGTTTTGACATGTCTGTAACATATCTAGTACGTTATCATCATAATATTGCTCCCAGTTTATGAAAATTCTCCCGATTGCTCTCACAAACAAGATACTAAGAAAGCTGTAGAAATTCTGGGGTTTTTTAGCACAAGGGGGCAGAATCTGTCCATGTTCAAAGATATAGATATAAGTATCTGGCGTATCACCTAAATACAGCTGGCTAAGAAGCCTTAGATATTCGAATCTGGCGAATGCCTTAATCCTTTAATATTACCTGGCTAATAAGCCTCAGTAACAGAATACTTGGCGAGCTGAGCCTCGGTATTAAATGAAATGAAAACACACAATCCCTCTAGCTTGAAGTTCTATCTTTTACTTTCTGTTTCTTCACAAAAATACAGCTGCTTTTATAATTAATTCTCTACGCCTAAAAACGCTTTCGTAAACTTAAATTGTCAAATCAATTAATTACATCAATATAGAACAAATATTAGGTCATGCAAATAGATTGCAAGTCATTCATACCCATGTCATTCTTTCCATGACCTTATTCCACTTTTATATGTTCAGCGCATGGTGCTACTCACATGCGGAAATCTTATACGCCTGCCTGTTGAGGGAATGACTTAATTTGGGCAATGGAATTTACTAATTAGTTCAGCGATCTGTTAGGGACGAGAAGAGAAAGTAGCTATGGAAGCTTAAGATTATTGCTAAAAAATACCGCTTTAAAATCGTGCATAAATGCAAGTTATTTATCTACGAAAAACTAATAACGTTTGTCCTCAATCTTAACACGTTGAGTGTGGCAATTAGCACAAAAGCTTTCCTGAGAGAATTGCATGTTAAAATGCATCAGAACTGAAAAAGCTTTTAAATGCCGGCCCATAAGGACCGACGCCGCGCTCAACGTGTTAAGCAAATGAACATCGTACCTAGTCCACATATTTGTCCTCTCCCAGTTTTCTGGTTGTACCGCCACTGTTTCTTAGAGAGAATATTAAGAGGGTTTGTGCAGAGGTTTTATAGTAGGCACAAACCTTAAAGAGGTACTAAATCGTAGGTGCGAACAATTGCCGCTAGGACAAGAATCACTTTGCCGTTTTAATGTCGTGCACAATAGCTGCATTCTTTTGGGAGCCAAGTACAGAGTTGTCATACATTAACCGGGTTATTTTACCGAGTTAATAAGCTTACTGGATTATTTAAGTATTTTGCTCATCACAGCAATTTAGTTTATATTTTAACTAATGTGGGCAAGACTGATATTAAGAAAAATTTCAAGTTAATAATGGCCTTTACTTATCTCGGGTTTGCTTAAAAAGCGGAAAAGAAAAGAAGAAGAATTAGCTATTGTAACGAAGTTACAAGTCAACGAAATCGGCCGGCACCACTGCGACAGCAAAATCAACGGATTTATACCGCCGCCACTGATTTTCCAACATGAGGAGAAATGGTCAGAATACGTCACCCCATCCATTCCTCAGCCACCGGCAGACCCAAGAGATAAAGAGTGCGGCACGCCAGAGAAGATGGCACACGACCACGGTTGTCAACCACCGGGATTTTTCCCGATTTTCGGGGATTTTAAACTAAAAAGGGGAAATTCCATAAAATTTCGGGAATTTTAGCTCATGTTAAAACGATTTTAAAAATCTCAAGTACGGACTGTTGTAGTAGAATGGCTAGTACATTTTCGAATTCATATTCGACATGCGTAAGTGTTAGTTTAACTTAACATTTATTTCTGCGTCTTGTATTAAGTTTTAGTTTCGTCAGAGTGAATAATTTGTCCCGATTTGTGAGTTCCTGTGTCACTTTTGCTAGAGCTTGCCGTCGCCACCGCTGGAATAAAGCATTATTCTATCTAAAAAAGCATTATTTATTTTTACTTCCTTTGAATTTTAACAAATCGGGAAAAATGGGGCAAAATCGGGAATTTTTCGACCTGCTTTCGGGAATTTATCAGCTTGAAGGTTGGCAACGTAGCACACGACACGCAAGCTGAGGTTCAAACATCATTTTGGTTATGTGGAGGGGACGCCGCCGCTATAAAAGCAGCACAACCAGCCGTGAAGAATGAGTTGTCCGCCGACCGGCCACGGAAGCATATCAGCCCAGCAGTCACAAAGGGAACACGAGGTAACAAGAAGGTAATAATTACTATCCCGGGTGCACTTCGAGAAATCAGTCGTGCATCATCCGTCCCCGTCCCCCTGTACTTCGAGTGTTCAGTCGTACATGAAATTTTCCCACGGCGCTTCGGGTATTCAGTCGCGCTCTCCCCGTTTCTTCTGTACTTCGAGTATTCAGTCGTGCAAAATAATCTCCCTGTAGCGCTTCGTGTAATCAGTCGCGCTTCCCCGTTCTCCTGTACTTCGCGTATTCAGTTGTACAGCGACATCTCCGTCCCTCTCTTCACTGTACTTCGGGTGTTCAGTATACTTTCCCACTCCGAGTAACCAGTTGGGTCAGGGAAATCCCATCCGACGCCGCCGCTATAAAATCAGCACAACCAGCCGTGAGGGATCAGTTGTCCGCCGACCGGCCACAGAGGCACACCAGCCAGCAGCCACCGAAGGAGACCAAGAAGGTAATTCGAAAGTATCCCACACTATTAAGGTGCACTTCGAGAAATCAATCGTGCATCATCCGTCCCCGTCCCCTTGTACTTCGAGTATTCAGTCGTACAGGAAATTTCCGTCCTGCGCTTCGAGTATTCAGTTGCGCCCCTCGTTCCTTCTGTACTTCGAGTATTCAGTCGTACAGAGGAATCTCCCTGTAGCGCTTCGAGTATTCAGTCGCGCTTCTCTG
>QYTT01057322.1:0-14867 GCA_006980735.1 Dasypogon diadema
TTCTAAGATATCAGAAGCATCTTGCAATCAAAAAAGAACCTTTATCTACGATAATAAACAGTAGTGATGGGAAAATATCGGTACTAATAGTAATCGATACCCGGCGACAGTTTATATATTTCCATCGATCCACAATCAATAGAACTATGGGCTAAAATTCAGATTGATAATGATAATGGGTAATTGAAACTAACAAAAACTGCAGCATATTTCCCAATGGCTGTTCGAAACAATATCTACATATATATAAAAAAGTTTGTGTATAAAATAGAATAAGCCAATAACTAAGCAAGTTATTACTTTACCCTGTGAGGAACTGATTTTGCTGGAGAAATGTTAACGTATTAACTTGGGGTTTAACACTGCGTTTTTCAGACAATATTTCCCAGCTGAAGAAGAACGCCTTTCAGATAGAGCTGATGTAACCGCAACAGAGATATCTATAAGTTAATTTTGTTAAATACTCTTTCTTGCTCATAATTGGCGAGACGATAACATCGACATAATGTTGATTGTCTTTCGCTTTGTTGTTACTAGATTCATTGCCTTTACTCTAGTGAAATACCTAGTCTGCTTCTTTATGACATTATTCCTTGTGCATAATACATGAACTTCTAACAGCGTTCACATCTTATTTAATACTGCAAATCTAACCTCATTAAAAAGCATTAGTCTCATGATCTGAGAGGATGCTGGGATTCAAACAATTAAAAGGATTTGTTGAGCCATAATCGGCCAATCGATGGACTAGATTCCTAAAACCTAATGAGGTGGGAATTTAATCGTGGAATCTATAGCGCGTGATAGAATATTACTTTCTGAAGTTAAGAGTATATACAATGATGAGAGATTTTAATATTGTGGATATGCGTATATTATTTACTTGAATTTTTTAAATTGCTTTAAAACACTCAAAATTTTTTGTGTTAATGGCAAAGTAACATATTTCTAAGCTTAAATAATGTAATCATACTTTTCAGCCGAGCTTTATGTGGAGGACGTACTAGCAACCACCGACATTTGATTGGTTCAGCAGTAGCGAAGCCGGCAGATATTGGCCCAATTTCTAAGCAAGACCTCCCTCTAGCTTATATAAACCGTCATAAAGACACAGATTATGGATTTCTCCGGGAATACGAAATGCTTCCAAATCGTTTCAACGATAGGACAACGAAGAATTCAGATGCTAAAGAAAATTCTCACAAAAATAGATACCCTGATATTAAAGCCTATGATCAGACAAGAGTTAAGCTGTCTCTCATTAATTCTATGCAAGGCTCAGATTATATTAATGCAAACTTTGTAATCGGATATAAGGAAAGGAAGAAATTTATTTGTGCACAGGTAATTTCGTTGGTGTTTGTTTTTTTATTAAATGTGTATTAATTGCATATGACTAGGGTCCAATGGACAGTACAATTACCGACTTCTGGCGTATGATCTGGGAGCAACACTTAGAGATAATAGTTATGTTAACAAATTTGGAAGAGTACAATAAAGCAAAATGTGCAAAATATTGGCCAGAAAAAATTCTAGATTCGAGACAGTTCGGAGACATTACTGTAACATTTGCGTCAGAGCAACGTTACTCTGATTACTTAGTTCGGAATTTAGATATTACAAGGAAGTATGGAAATGATGATGATGAAGAACGTCGCCAGATAACACAATATCATTATTTGGTGTGGAAAGATTTCATGGCACCGGAACATCCGCATGGAATTATAAAGTTTATTCGACAAATTAATGCTGTCTACTCTGTTCAGCGTGGTCCTATATTAGTACATTGCAGTGCAGGAGTTGGTAGGACAGGAACACTCGTTGCGCTCGATTCTCTCATGCAACAATTGGATGAAGAGGGTCAAGTTTCGATTTTCAATACAGTTTGCGACTTGCGACATCAACGTAATTTCTTGGTTCAATCCTTGGTAAGGCAATCAAGTAGCAGGAAGAAATTGAATAAAAAGAATAATATTTTGCATAGAAACAATATATTTTTCTGTACCGAGCTCTGCTTGATATTGCGCAGTTTGGTAACACTGAATTACATGCGAGAGGTCTAAGTGCAGCTGTTGAGAATTTAAAAATAAAATCGAATGACAGCAAAGAAAAATGCAAACTAGAAATAGAGTTTGAGGTAAAGATTTGCAAAAATGTTGGTATATAATAGAACCCTTCCTTTTTAGAAAATCAGGTCAATTCCGGATGAGACGAATAAAAGTTGTTCTGTAGGAAGTGGAGAGGAAAATATGTCGAAAAATCGTAGTGAATTAGTCATTCCATTTGATCGTAACCGGGTAAATTAAAAATTATACAGTATTTGTGGCATGGTAAATACTTACACTTCTTTTAGGTGATATTGACACCTATACCCACCAGAGAGCATTCAACTTATATTAATGCCTCATTTATTGAAGGTTACGACAATTCTGAATCATTTATTATAACACAAGATCCAATGGAAAATACAATTGGAGACTTTTGGAGAATGATTTCAGAACAAGGCATAACCACCCTTGTTATGATATCGGAGGTAATTTTCTCGTGTCAAATTATTATTGGGAGCATTTTTTTTAAATTAGATATTAAATCGTTTTTTCTATAGATCGGTGATGGTACCAGAAAGTGTCCACGATATTGGGCAGATGATGAAATTCAATACGATCACATTTTAGTTAAATATATGCACAGCGAGAGTTGTCCATACTACACTCGAAGAGAATTTAATGTTACAAATTGTAAAATTGATGATACAATTAAAGTCACACAGTTTCAATACAATGGATGGCCTACAGTGGAAGGTGAAGTTCCTGAAGTCTGCAGGGGCATAATTGAACTTGTTGATCAGGCTCAAAAACATCACAATGCAGAGAGCAATTTTTCAACTCCAAGTCCAATAGCTGTTCATTGTAGGTAAGTAAAAATCGATAAGTATTTCGAGTAAAAAGAAACCAAAATCTTTACAATTTATGGATTTTTTCCATCCATCCGCAAGATTTTCTCTTTATTGAAAGTAATAAATAAAAGTTAAACTGATGTTTTGGTGGCTTGGTTCGAAATGCTGCGCCACCTTCAAAAGCGGACCTTCAGATTCAGCTCCAATGCAATCATTAGAACTCTCCTGCTGCTTTCCTTGATGTTTCTATGAATGGACGTCTGCTTTCTCTGGATTCTGCTGTCTGGGATGCCTTGAGGAATTGGGACTCAGAAAAAGACTGCAATCTCTATCAATTGAACACAATATATTTTTTTAAAATTTAATATAACATTTTATTGCCTCAGCAAATCGCGACGTTGGTGAATTGATGCCAGGTGGAATACTATTTAGAGAATAACATAAAATCGCGGATTGTTTTACATTTAAAACGAGACTTGAATTGACTTGAAAAAATAATTGCACGCGAAAGTGAGTTCTGCCGGGAAGTCAACTTTTCGAGAACTTTTAGAAGACTGAAAAATAACACAGATGAACTCGATTGCGTCCATCTGTTGCCAACTACGATCTACGACCAACACAAGTGGCAAAGAAGTTTTTTGCTCAAAATGAAAAATAAACCCTACAAATGTCTAGAGTTGCCCCGAGCTTGACGCGGCCAAGCCGCGTCAATGTAAATTACAAATTTGAATCGCAACGAACCAGTACAACGTTTCGAGTTCAAAACCAACCAAAAATTAAGGAAATGTAAAAGGAAGAAAATCATGAAAATTGATCTTGTCAATTATTTTTGCTTTCTATGCAAAAAGGCGATAAAAGTAATACAAACTCAATAATTCACTGTACTCAGCGTCTGGTACAACGTTAGCACATGATTTTTGGTGTACACTTTTTTTGAAGAGTACACAACACTTTTGTTTTGGAACAATTTCATTTGGAACTCTCTTCCGCCATAAGTTATCTCTTGAAATCATTCATTTGCTTTACAAGGTTAGAATAGAAGATAGTAAATATTCACATTACAAGTGAGTGTCTTATTATTATTAAAAGATATTCGAGGGATCTCGAACCAGACCTCTTCATATGGGTCTCTTTTCGTCCCTCTGCCAAGAACCGCCTCAGCTAGTTCCTGCCGGGAGACTCCTCGGCAGATCCCTGACCTCGACGCCCCTTGTCAGATCGAGCATTTGCCTATAGGTTAGCTGCTCCATGCTAACCATAGGGCTGCCAGTAACAGCCAACCTCCTGCTCGCTAAGGCCGGATATTCGCACAGAATGTGCTCCGCCGTCTCAGTATCCTATAGACACAGGTTGCACGCATCATCCTCCAGGATCCCCATCCGTGTGTCTGCAGGTTGTCATACTATTCTATCGATTTTGATGTTCCTTTATGACCTAATTCTCGATTAGGGCTTTCACCATTCCCCCTCCAACGGCAGAGAAAGGTTCCGGCCCTAGGAACTCCATAGCCGAACCCTGCTTTGCTAGGGCGTCAGCTTTTTCGTTCCCCTCGATCCCACTGTGTCCTCTAACCCAACAGATTGTTACCTCATTTTCTGAAGCACACTCGTTGAGCTTTTGCACACATTCCATCGCCAGGGATGAAACCACCTCCGTCCGATCCATGCATCTGACCACTTCTTGATTGTCCAGTGCAATGAGGATTTTACTCCCTCGCACCTGATCCTCTTTTAAGTAGTCCAACGCACAAACCAGAGCAAGCATTTCTGCCTGCTAAACCGGGGTGCATCTTCCCAGGCTAACATAGCAGTGAGTGTCTTAAAAGAGGTTTTGAATACCGTCATGCAGATGCTTATTGTTCTATACCCGGGCGTCTCTAATATTTCCTTGTTTTTTTTTAGAGTTCATTCAAATAGTTTCGTGTTTAACAACAAACATAGGAGCACATATGCAAAGACCGATAAATCCATTTTTATCAATTTGCGGGAAATGACCAACTTTGGATTTATCAGCTTTTGATTGGAACCCTTAACTTTCCACCTGATTTTGAATAAGATTTATCAGACTTTTGTCAAGTCTGACTTTGTAGGTCGATTGAGCGCATCAAATTTAATACGAAACCATGTATAAATCAAAAATGAACAAAAGTGGATTTATCGGCTATTTTGGGATTGCATGCTCACCAAATATATTTTTTTATAGTTACTATTTTTTCTTTAAGAAATACACCTGATAGTAGGGAGTAAAATTCCATTTTTTGATTATTATTATTTTTCTTTAAAGTAATTTTTATTAGTGTGAACAAATTTCTAAAGCCCACTTTTAATTTATTAGCCTTGGAACGGACAGGAGCTCCATTTTTGTTGCCATGTGTATTTTAGTTCAGCAATTAAGGACCGAAAGGAAAGTCGACATATGCACCACAACGAGAAAACTGAGGTCGCAACGAAGCATGTTATTAGACACATACGTAAGTATAAAAATACACTTTTCTTAAAAATATAATAACAATAAATATAAATAAATTTAGGCGCAGTACGAGTTCCTCCACCGCGCAATTGTAAATTATGCAGATTTACATAAACTCACATCGGAATCACCATCAGACTGCTAAGGGATCACAAAGTGGCAAAAAAAATTTTTTTATACCGAATGAATGTGAATACAAATTGCGTTTATTTAAGGCACAATCAGTTTTGTGATATTTATTATCAGTTTATTTTGAATTCGGTATTCATCTAAGTTACCAAAGGTCGTGCTTCACATGTGACGAAGGAACTACGCTGCATTTTTATGTCAGTTCACTAAGGTTGGTGTAAATCGGTCCTTGCATAAATTAATTTTTAATTTTTTTATATTGCCAATGCTTATAGAGAATTTAAGTCTATAAAACTGAAAACGTATTTTGCTCTTTTAGCAACAAAGCAGGTATTTCATAGAATTGTAAATATTTACCATAAAAAATATTTGTTACAAATTTGTAGGTTATTTATTTGGTAAAAACATTATTGGCTGATTTATTTTGGTACGTAACTATAGAGGCTTATTTATGAAATAATTGTCACGCAAATAGGTTTCAAGTTTAAAAGCAAATTATTTTTAACTTGTGATATTATTTTTCTATTTTTATTATTTTACTTTTACCTCGCGCAGTATAAGATTTGATCACGCGCACTTCTTTGAAGAAAAGTAGGAATTTCTGCAAGCACTGAAAATTCGAATGTTGAATAGAAATTGAGATGGGAAAAAGAAGAATTGAATTATTGGATCACTGTGTGTGGTTTTGTTTTTCTAGTGCACTGTGAGAGCAATATCAACATATTAAACTACACTAAACATAAATATCTGGTCAATATGCTATTAAAGAAGGCACTCAAAATTTACCAAAAATATTATGACTAAGCAAAACCATTGCAAATAACTAACAATTTTTATGGCACTTCGTTAAATGTTATATCAACATTGAGTCTGCACAATTGCATCAACGTTTATGAAATGCTGGTAAGTTAATATTACTTTATAAGGAGCTTCCTTAATTACGTTTTCGTTTCATCGCTGGTGGCCCACTAGCGGTGCACTTTTCGCGTAGTTTCGCACATAAAATGTTCGCTTTAATCTCATTTGAAAAGGGACCCGTAAAACTTCGCCCAAAACAGTGGCACCGAGTGCATTTGATTTCGTGGCGATGCGCTCGATTACAATAAATAGAAATTTAATTAGTGGACTTTGTTTTGATAAAGAAGTGAACAGGAAGTTTACATTTAGATTTAATTGGTACTCAGAATAGACTTGTGTATTGTGATTAGAGTTGTATGATATTCAAGTAAACGATTTTTGATTACGAAACTAGTACTAGAACGCGTATTGGCAAAATGTTCCAGCAATAAGTACCAGCATCAATGGCGTTTTCTTAATACGCCGCATTCGGAACGGTCCTCGCCAATATTTTTATTTTACTATTGTTGATTTTTTTAGGTCTGCAATGCAACTCACTAAAGCTATACTTTCAATACAGGCGCTAAATTGTAAAAAATGAACTGGAAAAGAGTCAGTAGTCGCCATTATTTTAACAAATTCTATTAATTGTATTATTAAAAAAAGTTTATTATCGGGGTAATTCCTTCCGTACCGCAGTACAAACTATTGCTCACCAATTTAGGCAAAAAAGAAATGAAATACAAATATTGCAATTTTTTAAAATGTTATTGATTTCCTGAGAATAACTTATTTGAAATGTGAAAAAGCGAAAATGGGTTAGCTCATTCGTTCTTTGCTTTATTTCTGTTAAGCGAGGAACGCTACTATTGCAGTTTTTATATATAGGAATCACCCCGTCATTTTTTTTGTTTGGCCTCTGTAAAGCCGAAGGTCCATTCACGACGGCAGACGCGGCAAATGCGGCAGATGCATCGCTTTAACGGCTTTGAAGTCAACACATGTTCCATTCACGACGGCAGACGCGTCATTTGTCAAAGTTCAAACATTACTTTATTCAAATAAAATTTTATTTAAATGCAAACTAAAAAAGTGAAAAACTCGAAATACAGAGAAGAACGCGCAGTTGAAAAAGAAAGATAAAATTCGCTACAAAAATGTAAGCACACATTTATCAAACATTTGTCAACGCTGTCACCGCGTAAAAAAGCAGAAAGTGGGTCTACTTTGGGCGTTTTGTGCGTCACGTTAAATTCTTCAAGTCATAAGTGGTGCTTGCTCCATTTGAATCCTGTACATCCTGTACATTCTACACAAATGTCAACACATCTGCCGCATTTGCCACGTCTGCCTTCGTGAATGGACCTTCGGCTTAAGTCTACTATAGTGTTACATACAAAATATGCACGCACACAATTGATATTTTTAAAATTCTAAATTTTCTCGTTTATAATTTGTTGGCATAGAAATATTATTTTGGTTCTATTCGTTTAATTTGTATAAAATGAAGATATATTTTTTCCCCCTAAAGTCTTAAGTCAAACCTGTCTAACTTTTGCCTGCCTTGGGCCACATTCTACGAAAAAAAATTGCCTCCGAGCGTATATAAAAATTTTACAACGCAATATGAATTCTAAAAAATAAAAAATAAGTACATTAAAATCTCAATGTTTAAGGAAGTTTATGAGTTTATCACAGTTCGGAAAGGCAAAAATTTTGACTCGCTCAGGAACGAATCGAACTTAGGTGACCGAAATCTATCGCGAAAAATCTTTGACGAATTTATTAAGTTCTTTGTCATAAATTCTTCAGTTTTTGAGTGTGCCAAGTTTAGCTCACTCTCAGCTGAGCCTAAAAGAGTGCCTTAGAGCTAAATGTTTAAGGAGGCTCATATAGTAATAATTATGGATAAATTGCTTCGGTTTCTTATTTATAGTTCACAAATTCAAATTAGTTTACAAGAATTTTTCGGAAAACAAGGAAATAAACGTCTTTTCTTCCTTGTAGAAAACTTAAATGCAAAAGGAGGCATTTTTAAAATAGTATCATGAGACAAATTTTAGATAAATCTTTAAATTTTTTATACTTCTTTCTTAATTTTATAAAGTAGTTTTTCATATATTGTTTATTGTTTGCTTTTCAAAGTTGTTACCTCTAGAAATGAAGGAAAACTAGGCAATTTTTTTGTTTAAACCGGTGAACTTATAAAAAAGTGAATAATTTAAAAATTGCAGAGAATTATATGACGATCAATATATGCATAAAATCATCAAAATTATTTAAGAACCCGTCATATGATTCTATATAAGAACAAAAAATTTGGAAAGTTTTAAAAGGTTTCTTGGTCATTTATCGCAAAAAATATACAATCAAAATAAGGTTTTAATATTCCTGGTCCGTTTGTACGAAGTGTCTTCTGCTTTTTCCTATCCCTTGGTTGCAAGCGAAGCAACTAATTCTTTTTTATGAAGAGGGAAATTATACTTGGCAATTTTTGTTCATGATACGAAAACGCTCGCTCACGAGCGTACACGAAGTGGCTTGCTACTCGTTTTTGGCTCGTGAGCATGAACAACTACCAAGTGCTCACGAGCGTGTACGTGTGTTGTTTCTCTTTCATAAACGCATGCGTTCGTGAGCGGCCGTGCTAGATGTAGAAAGGCTCGTTCGTGTGCGCACACGATAGGCTCGCGAGCGCTCATAATGGCTCATAGAAAATGAACATAGGATTATTCGTTGTTAAAATTAAAAATCAAAGCCATTAGCATACTTAAATTTTTTTCACATATTTTAAACATACAAACGATTAAATAGTGAATTTTCGAAAATATTTATTTCATCGAAAACATAATTAATTTTGCCCCTAAACAATTGAAGAAAGAAAAGTTCGGCACTGCCATTTCCAGCGCATAATCGCACCCGGAAATGCTTACTTCACATACACATCTGAGAAATTGAGAAATTCTGCTCTTGCTCCGCACGAGAATCAAACGTTAAATAAGTATGAGCTATGTATTTGCTCATGAGCTGAAAGGAATTGGATTCACTTTCATTCACTAGTTAAATAATGTACATAACTAGATTTTTTTGGCTTATGAGCCGAAAGACCCGTTGAGCCGAATTAATTACAGTGCTGGGCTATGGATTGGACAAGCCTGTTTGAAGCGTTTTCACTACCTTTGAAAGTAATATAAGTATTAGAAGTGTTTCCCGCTTTAATAATGCAACTTCCATAAGTTATGAGATTATTTGAAAAAGTGAAATTTTGTTATTGGATGTCCATTTCTTATAGAAATTGTTTTCTTCAAGATGTGCGTCATGTGCGAGGAATATTTTTTACAAAAAAGTTAGCTCAATTAGAGAATATATTGAGTACGTTCAGTTAGTGCGACATAATGTAACATAACAGCGTTCAGATAAGACTTTATGTAAGCTTAGTTTAAAATTTGTAGCATAAAAGAGCGTTTACTTAAGAGCAATGGTCTCTGCAATTTTCGAGGAATTTTCAAAGATAATTTTGTTGGAGATGCATCGAATTGTAAAACTGATAAAAAATAAATAAGTGAAATACGAAATTAGTCGAAACAATAGTCATTGACATAATTTTCTTTCTTCGCATATCTGCTTTGTAACTTCAAATAAAATGATTTGACATTTATCATATTGATGATCGGAAATCCGTAAAGTTAGCTTATGCTACATTATGTTACATCGCTTGTCCTTTCGCGCCCTGACCATTGTATGACAAATGTTACATTTATGTGGCATAATGTCGTTAATTGAACACACTCATTGTAAATTATAAGCGCAGCAGGACTAATGCATTTCAAAGTACTTCCGGTCTATTTTGTATTTATTTACAAAACATTTTGTGAAGTACTTGCTATCGGGCAAAATAATAATATATAAGGAAACAATAAAACATGCCATACTATAGTTTTATGTCAACTTAAAGTGAGAAGGCGAACTCCTAGAACAATTCGTTTTCTTTTGTTAACTGCAAAATAAATATATATTACGTCAATGTGTAATATTAAACAGCTTTTGTTTAAAACAAACAATATATCAAATTTTCACAAAGCACAAATATGGAATCTCAAAATAATTTGACGTTCGTCTTAAAAGAAACTAATGTAATTTAGCCTTTGATATACATATTTTTAAAAGGTAATCTAGTCTATATAAATATTATGTTCATAAATTTATAAATTTTTAAGATTTTTTACCAAAAAAAAATGAAAATAAGAAAAACTTTTCTATTACAATTAGATAATTATGTTTTAAGTAAACAATAATATAAATATTTGTAATTATTGATTGATACTCATTTTTATGTACAGCGCCCTTATACAATATTTAAGATTACATTATATTTCATTTTTAAACTACCATGTTTTTAATCACCGAAATAAAATATTTTCACGGAATCATGACCATTTTTTTCATAATTTGTACATTTCGAGAAGAGATTTTCAGTTTTCATATCTCATCTTTTGTAAAATATTGTAACAACATCTTATTAAATGATATTACTTTTTCTACCTTTTCTTTCTACTATTATAGTAGTTTCCCGAACATTTTCGTGATTTATGATAATTTCCACAAAAAAATTGAAAACAATTTTTTATATTTTTTAAAATTTATTTACGTATAATTTTGGATTGCACCTTTCAGGAATATACACATGGATTGCTTGTAATAGCAGTATTTAAAATTGTAAGTACTTATATTTAAAATTATTTAGTACTATTGTTACGTTCCTCTTATTTCCTTCATTGATCTCAATTTCATTCTTTTAGAATAAATTCATCTACCAGAGCTTCATAAAAAGAGTTTTAGCAACCAACTCACACCGGTTGTCAAGCGGGCTGAGGCGCACGTGTACAGATTTTCTCCCCTTTTAGCGTGGGTTCGAATCCCGCACAGGACACGGCGATTTATCTGGGTACCAGTGGCTGAGGCAATTCTACTGACAGGAATTGCACTTATGAAGCCGCTGGGATGTTGCAAAGTAATAATTTCATGCCAAAAATTGTGGCTCACTTGCAACATTTGTCAGGTTAACTTCCCAATCTTCCTCCCTCTTCCCCAATTTTCTTCCGCCTAAGCTGTGCTGTATGCATCATAGGGTTGTCCCCTGAACTTAGTCAATATCTTAAAAAAAACCTGTGTTGCCCTGATCAAGTATGACTAATTGAATTAATTTTCAAGTGTAAAATTCCATTTATGCAGTGCCTACGCATGATTCCACTTATTTTTAAAAAACTAGAAAATAATACATCTTTAATGTCCATATTTACCAACCAAAATTAAAAGCTCCTATAACAGATAAGAACGACATTGACATTGATGTTTTTTTGTTGGAAAATAATATTTCCTTTTTTCATTCCAGCAATTTTAATTCTAAGGAGCATTTTTCTTTCCAAAGAGTGTACTTTTATTTCCTTATTGCAATGACACTTCATGCTTCATTTTATTCAATCCACGCACACATTTAACATCTTGGTACTTTATTTTACATGTTCAACATCTCAGCGACAATTTTTTATTCAGGCTACAAGAAATGTGGAACACTCTCCCTTTGAATGTAAGGGGAGACAAAGCTGTAGCGAAAGGTTTAAGGATGGACGTTTTGATTATTTGCAATACAGGGTTTCACAACTGTTTCTAACACCTCAGTGTAGCTTACAGCATTCGCCTGAAGACCCTGTGAAAAGAAATGCGGTGTCATGACGTACTACTTCCCTACCCATCAATCCTAAAACTATTATAGTTGTGGGAAACTTGATGTGGATAACACAGTGAACGTCAGAAGGGTCGGCAAATAACCACCTTTCCCCTACTGACCTTTTGATTCTGGTCGAAATGTTTTTATCGGAAAAATTCAGAGCATACCAGCAGTTAATTTCTGCAACTATTAAATTCCCTATTTGACGTCACTGTGACGTCATTTTCTAGTGCATTATTTTATTTCTGTACGAAACTATTATATTCCTGTTAACTTCATTCTCACTCTATCACACACACGTTGTTTTCAACTACTACACATAAAAACGAATAAATTTACCTAGTAGAGTTGAAAATTATGAATTTGTTTGACGTCATCGAATAAAGAATTTTCTCAAATGAAATTACAGAAACGAGCTGCAGATCATTCTAGATGTTTCACTTTGTTTTTGTTTTGTATGCGCCAACATGAGCTGCCCTTTCCTTATTATTATCGCGTATAATTTATATCGAATGTCCTCATGCAGCGTAGTCCGAGTTCCATCGTTGAACACTAATTCTATTGATACCCCAATACCCGGGTCTTATTCGGGTACTCGGAAAGTAGTATTTTTGTTGAAATACGATATATCTCTAAAATACAAGCTTGAAATCAAGGCTCTAGATGAATTTTGTGCACAGCAGCGATTGTAAGTGATGAAAATAAGGAAATCTTTAAACCCGAAATACGGAAAGGTGCTATTGAGGAAAGTCATAAAGCAAAGGTGGCTCGAAAACAAAAAGCATTTATAGAAAGAGATAATCGGCCCTTATTATTGCATTCGTTGGATCGGAAACAGTTGCAGATCTCTCCTACATTTGTTGTTGCTTTACAAAAACAAATATAGAGGATTTGCAACTTTTTCCAATCGGACGGATTCAATATAAGGCGCAATATTTTTGGAAATTTCGTTACAACATGCATGTTGAAGATGATGATTTTCCTGAAGGATGGTGCAGTGGTACCGGCTTCACTGATATCCTAAAAGTGCTCCATGAATTTCATCTCGGTATGGTTAAAACTAAACAAAGGGCCAAATCACTAGTTTATTGGGGAGGCTTAAATGAGGAGATTGAAAATCTTGTTGCTAGATTAAAATTTCAAATTTCTGTGTTTTAAGGTCGGCTTATATTTTTCGTAATTATTAATTTAATAATTATACAAAGAAAGCTCCCGGTTCCGTATTTCAGCCACTTTTTTTATATGGAGTTTCATCGAGCTTTTCTTAAAATTTTATAATGGCAACACTGATCCGCATCAGTTCGGGGTTGCGTTCCTGGGTAACTTTGGTGTTAAGTTCGGTGTTTACCACCGATAAGTATGCAATAGATGGATTTATTGGAACTTTTTTCATTTCATTATTCTGCATGGTAAAATATTTTGCAAGTGTCCTTTTATTGCTTCCTTGCATGAGAGGATTAGGCCTACAGGGGACACTTCTGAAAAAACGCGCTTTGAAATTTAAGGTGCAAATTGAGGGAACATATAAAAACCTAATGTCACTCATATACCTTCAATTTGTGCAATTGAACAGCGGTCTCCTAGTTAAATTAATTTTTATACCCTAGATGAAGGGTATTATAAGTTTAAGCAAACGTTTGTAACGCATAAAAATATTCATGATACACGGAAATATACTGTATTGCCATTAATGGGAGAAGAAAAGAAGTAGTTTAATAGATGTCCGTCTGTGTGTCTGTCCGTCTGTCCGTCCATGCGTTATCTAGAGAACGCCTTAAGCTAGAGAGTTGAAATTTGTTACATAGATACCTTATTAAGATTAAAAGATCAAGTTCGTAAAAAGGCCAATTTGAACAACTCATTCATAGGGTTGCCATATGAAACCTACAGCTAGATCAAAGAAAAAATTTTCTTCTAAAACGAGAACACATATACTTTAGTAAAACCTAAATATCTTAGCAGGAAATGAACTAAATCGGGCAACTATTTCAGGGGGTTACCACATGAAAGTTTTATTTTTTAAAGCCGGAAATGTAAACTTCTTTCAAAGATTTTTGTGATCGTCATAAAAATATGCATATACAGGTTTTCGAGGTCGCTGATTGCGAATCCAGAGTCAAATTTCTTAAATTCGAAATGGCGGATCCAATATGGTGGGCAAGATTTTCTAAACGTCAATGGAATGTTGGCAAAATGACGGACATATAGGTTTTTGGGGTTGATGATTACGAATTTAAACTTAACGCTTAAGAATTCAAGATGGCGGATCAAATATGGCGGTCATAAATGTTAACTTTTTCAAGAGTTTCTCGGTCATCATGGAAATAAGTCCATATGGATTTTTGGAGGTCGCTGATTTCGAATCTGGAGTCAAATTTTGGAAATTCAAAATGGCGAGTCCAATATTAGCTGCGTTTTTTTGCTACAAGATCCACATCTGTAGGCAAAAAAACGATCGGGATCTTATTGGAACTAGTTTTATACGTTGGCAGTACCGATAATCATTATCAAGTTGGTAGCTGGTAAATGTAAGGTGTTAGTTTATTATGCTGTAGGTAATAAGTTGCAATATTTCATACGCGTAAATTTTACTTGTTTTTTTTATTCCTTACAATCTTGTATTATACATGCCTGCTCACTTTTAAGACCACTCTTTGAGTTTGACAACAAGTTGTACCAACTTCTAAGACTAGAATAATGCACCTACATATGAAAATGAGTACTAATTTCCAGATCTTTAAAGATCCAGATACAAGATCTGTATAAAGGTCGGGATCTTGTGTTGTTGTTGCAGTTACGTGCCTAAGT